>JAHSPW020000010.1:15288198-15350981 GCA_019985065.2 Arctostaphylos glauca | reverse complement strand
AAACACTGTTCAATAGAAGTTTTGAAATTTTGAGTGTTTTCAATACCTCAAAGTTTTAAGGATTTTGAACTTCCTCACCGATCAATCAAAGTTTAAAGGGTTTTAAAAACAGATAAACACTGATCTCCAAAGAAAAATGGAAAAACGTATCAGACGATACAAAAATTAACAAAGTTTTTAAGGGTTCTCAACTACCTCACTGGTCAATCAAAACAGGTCCTCCATTCATACCTGAATCGTTTGCAAAATAAGGGGAGTGTTCAACTGAATGGGTGAAGACGGTGGTGCAAGAGACAGAGAGAGAAAGAGGGAGGGAGGTGATGTACTGACCTCTTTGTATGCGGACGAAAAATGCTAACCTCCAATTAAGACTTGATTTGGAGGGGAAGTTGGATTGAGAGAAATTAATCTTCACTGTTGAAGCAAATTCACCTTCTAATCTAAACCGTTGAATGCTAGAAAAAGTTAGTATGTGAGGGGATATTTCAAAAAAACTGACGTGTTTTGTTATATATAAGCCAACTTAAAAAATGTACCGTTGAAGTTCAAGAAGAATGAACCAACTAATTTGAAGATAAGAAAGCTTTATAAATGAGAGCTCATGAAGTTACCAACTTTGACCACTCAAGCACTATTGAGAAGCTCAATTAGTGCACAATTTAACCCCAACAAAAGCCTTGCATAGTTTTAGCATAAAGGTTTAAAGTAACTTAGAGTGCACCACTCACCTAGTAAACAAAGAGCTTCTACCAAAAAGAGATGCGTACTCAAAATATTGAACTTGGTTGAATCATGCTTTAGCAATCAAAGAAGTGCATAGTAGTCATAGTTTAAAAGCATAGAAATAAAAAAGAAGCATAGCCACTATCGGCACAAAAAGGAAACCATGAATCAAAAGTCACCCCCTTTTTTCAACTTTTTCGGGTTGGATACTTCTTGGACACACTCTAGAACGCAAACACAGTGGGATAATCCTGTGATACTATAGACACTTCGGAGGTGTCAAACAAAATAGGGCTTTGTTAGAATTCAGATACATCTGTGGACTTTGTTTGTGTGGTAGAATATTCACATTTTCGAGCACACCATTTCTTCCATTAGTATATTGTTTTAATTGTATCCCCACAGTGTCCTGTCCTCTATTGTTTCTAAGATTTGCGTCTCCAAGGTCGGGTGTCGTGTACATATCGGTGCTACACAAGGCCTACCATAGCATACTTCACAAAAAAATTGTTGAAATAATTTGTAGAGAAACAATAAATTAACTCTGAGGTCGTTATGCAATAAAAGTTGTAACAAAAGAAGAGAAAAAAAACCATATGTCGAATATCAAGCTCTGCAGTGCTAAAACTAACAAATCCACCAACCACGAATTTGTAGCGCTAAAACTCTGCAGTAAAAAAGATAGACAAACTCTGAGGTTTTATAAATAAATAAAACATTGCAAATTTTTTTTTTCAGAACTCCATATCATCCATAAAAGAATTCGTCCGTAGAGGATCTGTTTTTCAGTAGCCAAAGGGCCTAAAAGCCCTAAACAGCAGGAAACAGAGACATCAGATCTTTCATCAAATTTGTAGCAGTTATTGTGCCTAGCTTCTCATCACCTCCATTGGGGAAAAAGGAATCTAACTGAAAAATTCATCCTTTTTGTCAAGGGTGGACGGATAATGAAAATTAGTTTTACAGTCTATATAAGCACCCAACTCACTCAGAATGGCTGCCTGTCCCTTCCTAGGTGTTAGTCTAGCAAACCAAACATAGCTCAAAATAATTTGGCCTACAAAAAATTCGATTGCAAGTGGGTTTGGAGAGGCAAAAAAAGGTTCATGTTTAAAAGGTCCAATGTTATGGCACTGTTAACGGTTTGCAAATTCATGATAGAAGAAATGTAATAGAAAATTTAGGATATTCAGAAAAGATAATTGAATAATGCAAAAGAAGTTCAGAAAATAACTAAATAAACATGCGACATTATATTGAGAGATCTTACCAATTCGAGCACCACCGTAGGAAGAGTTCAACCTGTCAAAAGCCAAAAAGAAAAAATAGAGAAAATAACAAATGAATATTTTCCCACATGGCTACTGAATAAACATGAAATCAAGCTCATTGCTTAAAATGCCAAAAAAAAAAGTGAAACACATTCATAGGGACATTATATCAAACATTGGTGATCAAAAAAAATACGAAAACCATGCAATTTCATCAAATTAAAACAGGGCACCACCAACATTCACTGAGTAAAGAGGCTAATCAGCACCTTTAACATGGTTTGTTGCCATGCAAAAGGAAAGAGGTTAATCAGTCTAAATCGATATGATTAAGCATGAGAGTCTTGATATGAATGAGGTCATAAAAAGGAAATAAGCAATGGTGTGAAGTTAGAACATCTTGGTGAGAAATAAAATATTAGGAACGTACTCTACAGGGGCTGTTCTGAAGTGCTGCAAGAGCAAGGGTGGAAATACTGTAATCCATGTAGCATGCACTAAAAGATGGTCGAGGCAATATAGTTCAAGTATCCATATGAGACTTGTCAATAAGCTTTCTAAGTACAATTAAAAACCTACTGTTTGAATGTCAAGCTCTTTCACAATTCAAGATGAGCAATTGGTAAAGCAAGTACCTAATTGTGAAAGAAATGTACCTACTTCTTACAATGGATCACTTGCTTTACCAATAGCCAAACCCACCCCAAAAAAAAAAGACTTAATGCTATATTGAATTTCAATGTCATGGAAAAATAACAAAATTTCTATTTTGTAACAGATAAAAAGAATCGCAAGATCCTCGAAGTATCCTCCTTCAACCCGTTGAACAGATGCCATTAAAAGAAATTGTTTTCTTTCATTAGGAGGTAGAATAGAATAATCTGGTTCCTAGATGTAAAACTTCTTATATATCGTCTTTGGCCTATAAAATGGACTTTCAAACTGGATAAAGTACTGCACCTCTATTGATCTGAGCATCACAATATTACATGCCTACCTCTCTCGTAAAAAGGACAGGGCGACCATCTTTTGCAGCCTTAACTGCATCAAATTTGACCCAATATGCAGCCCTTATTCTGTGAGCAGACCATTGCAATGAAGCAGCCTTCATGTCAAAAGGGATTCGGCAACTTTGGCGAAAATTATTGACTATGGGGATATGACATGAAACCAAAGTCGACTAAACTTGTCTACAACAGTCTACATGTATTTATCTCAAGATCAAAAGAATTATGTCATGGTGGTCTACATAAACTTGTCTAGAACAGACCTAAAGTCGACCATATTTTTCTCTCTCTCCCATTATTAATCGTCACAAGTTTTATGTGATTTCCTTCCTCGTTAGATATATTTGTTTGCAACATCGAGTCCAAGTATTGTTACAAATAGATCTTATGTCCAAGCTTTGTTTGTTAGAAACACAACAAAAGTTATACGAAGATCATATCCTTTGACTGCCCATTTCCAAGTAAATTCTATCTGACTGATCTAAGTATATTTTGATCCTTAAACCTTTTGAATCCCACTGCCTATTTCCTTCGTATCTAGGTATGGAAGCCTTTATACATCTCTCTCATTGATAAGGAAATGAAAAATCAATGTAGCCATAAACAAATAGCTCCACCAATGCACAACAATGGCAAATAAAACAAGATTGCCGTCGTTATACAATTAATCACACCACAAAGCAGCAGCTGAATCCTAAATGCTATGAACAACAATCTCCCACTCACTACAACTGCAAATAAGTTACTCATATTGTCTTAGTACTATGCTGTTTAGAATCATGAGCATACATCAGACGTTAAAACGTGGAACCCAATTAAGATCACAACCCTTTGGTTCAACAGGTTAAATAACATGATACCCCCACAAAAATTAAAGAATAAATCAACAGAACCCAACTATGATCCCAACCCTTTGTATTCAGCTCGTTTAGTCACATGATACCAAAAACAAAATAATTAAAGAAGCAATCAAAAGAGTTGTTAATCTCTTCTGAGCATTGCAACAAAAAGTTAGACTTGCAATCCAAAGGCACGGCTGACATCAACTGAACATAAGCTACACACATACAGGAAGCAAACATAAATGCACATGCCAAATTAATCTAAAACCGACTCCTCGCAAATCCTTACTGCAAATTAAATCAACAACTCTTGATTACAACAAATCCAAGTCAACTTAAAAAACCTACCTTAAAAAATAATCGTAACACATGGTCTTTGTAATTCAGATAGCGACCATAAGAATTCGGCAACATGTTAACTTACTAACAAGCAACAAAAAAATTGACTAATTTTTCTTTTGCGCTACTGGAACCTTAACTTTAACTTTAAAAAAATGACAAATAAGTAATGAGTAAAGAAAAGATGAGTAAGAAAAGAACGAAACCTATGGGAAAATATCATGTGTACATCAGTAATCCCTGTTTTTTTAGGGATTAGCTTGATATTTAGGGATTGGATTTCGATTTGATTCTGATTACTTAGGATAGATTTCCTTTGCTGTATTTTTCCTTCATTGTAATCCTATTCCCAAATATACGATTACCCATTTAGCTAAACTTTTTTCATAATATCAGAGTCCTAGGCTTTTTACTGGGAATTAAACCAGTTCAGCCTTCATCGCTGATCCCGTGTGTGGCCTTCATTGCCAATTTTTTTATAGGTATTCATTGACTACTACATTTACCCTGTTTTTGAGTTCAAAAATAGAGTATTTCATACAGTTTCTGTTCAGCCTCCGTTGCTGAAATTTCTTGGTGCATTTGTTGCCATCCTTCTATTTTCTCTTTCCCTCTGAACCATATCCATATCCACCGAAACCCAGCAACACCTCAGAGACTCCTTTGACCGACGGCAACAATTATGCCTCAACGGGAGAACTGCAGAACATTCTAGCAGCGTATAGGTTGATTTGAAAAGATTATCTGAAGTGGTCTCAATTGGTCTGCACGCTCGTGAAGGAAAGAGGCAACTAAGTCACTTGCTTCGTACCGGTCCAAAACAGGAAGATCCTAAATTTGCCGCTTTTGAACAAGACTCTATGGTCATGTACTGGTTATGGAACTCTATGTTACCAGAAATTAGTGATGTATATATGTTTCTGAGCACAGTCAACGAGATATGGGAAGCTGTCAAACAAACCTATTCTAAAATTCGTGATGCTACACAGATTTAGAAGATCAAAACCAAAATCTCTGCCACCAAATAGCGGATTCAATCAGTCACATAGTGTTCCAATTTTTTGAAGGGTTTATGGCAGGAGATGGACCATTATCACTGCATCCACATGAAATGCAGTGATGATGCAGCCATCCTTAAGAGGTTTGTTGAAAAAGACAGAATTTATAATTTTTTTGTAGGACTTAACATTGAGTTCTATGTTGTAAGAGTACAAATACTTGAAAAACAAGATTTGCCATCTTTGAATGAGGCAAAAACAATTGTTCTAGCCGAGGAAGGAATAAGGGGTGTTATGATTGAAACCCACACAGTGGAGAGTTCGGCCTTGGTGTTCGAAAATAGTACTGTCAAGAATTATGGCTCTGAGTAGCGTTTTGGTGAAGGCAGTGGGCAAACAGACCTGTCAAACACATTCAACAAAAGACTATGCGTGGTGTACATATGGCAAAATATCTTGCCATGCTAAGGAGCAAAGAAATAGATTTGGTCCGACGAAATAGATTAAACGCGCGCGCGCGCGGGGGGGGGGGGGGGATTGCAATCAGTACACAACATAAGCTAAAACGAAATAGATTAAACAGAGCAAAGAAATTAAGAACTGTGTTTTGGTCGATTTGGTCCACGAATACATCAATGTGTGTAACCTGATGCTATATCCGATAAATAAACCGGCAAAAAGAGGAACAAAGAAGAGGAATCATCATAGCACATAAGGTGGTACGACTTGAAAGTTATATGCAACAAACATCTGTTTCACTTGAAGGTGATGTGCAATAAATTGATACTCTTTAGCTCGCCTAACCAAACTTGTATACTAATGGATCAATGTAATATTCTAGCATTTGTACTCTTGGGCAAGTCTCACTCTACATTGTCTTTTTTATTAAACATGCTGATCCTAAAACAATTCATTCTATTAGAAGGTTTGGAATTGGAAAATTATCGGGAAATAACCTATTAAGTACTGGCTTGTTCACACGTGGGTGAACAAACGTTGGGATTCCACGTTGATGTTCCAAGAAAAAAATTAGTTCAATAAAATATTGGTAAGTACTTGATCTAAAAATATAATTTTTTACTTCGAGACTTTTAATTTTTTCAGCTAGAAACTTAAAACTTTAGCTCAAACACTTATCGTTATTCAATTGAGTTGCTTCAACGCAGCCCAGAGTGAACTACGTTTGTCCACCTGCAGGTAAAGAAAACTGGAATCAGAAACTTACTGATCCTAAACGTATGGCTAGAAACTGTGTTATATAAAGCGAAGATATGAATCACGTGGCAATACAGCTAGAAACTTACTCATCCTAAACATATTGTGCAATAAAACTTACCGATTACACTTTATCTCATCTGAATATTTAAGCTTACTTCCAATGATTCTAAACTAACAACCCCAGAAATTCTTCAAAGACAAAAATACCAATGCTGATTTCGGAAATAATCCCTTTCCATTGCTTCTCCAATTTAGCTTTAATTGTTGTTTCCGGATTGAGAACACAAATCTACGGCATCTAATTAAAGTTCAATTAAAGAAAAAAAATCATCTTGTAACTCTCATTCTATTTAACAAATAAACAAAGCATGGAAATTGACCCACCCAATTGAAGCAGTCGAAGGCTTTGAGGTTCGAAACCTCAAACATTCTGTGTGAAGCAGTCATAGAGGTCCAACACGTAGTCCCCGATCGCCACACCCGACCTGCGTTCCAAACCTGGATGGGCACTGAACACACCATAGGGAAACAGATTTAAACAGGAATTCAAATAGCTGCGGAACAGATTTAAACAAGAATTCAAATAGATGCATAACAGATTTAAGCAAATTCTGCAGATTCAAATAGAGATTTAAACTTATACAAATAGCAAAGATTTAAACAGATTACTACTCGGAACTCAAATAGTTCAGATGTGCATAAGAAATGAAACCCTAGAACAACCCAAAATGTTTCACTTGGTTTTAGTATTATTGGCAGAATATATGCTCCTGCAACAATAAAAAGTGAAGGTGCAGTTCTGTTCTTGATATATCTCCTGGCTATGGTGCTAATGACCATAACTGAAGCTCTTGGATGACGCATAGAAGCCGTATTCGGTGGAGATCGTTACGTTGTAGAGGTTTTGAGAACAAAGGTATGCTCATGTTGGAGGGCATTGTGTGTCCCATTAGAAAAAGATCATAATGTACTTATGTTACTACTAGTGGGAAAATGTTGCGAATCCTTGTGGGTTTTAGTGTGACAAACATTACAACCTTTGTGCTTTCTGTGTTACAACTTTCGTGGATTCTGTTATGCCATTTCATAGCATAGAGCAAGGTACTAAAAATCGCTTAGCGCTAATCGAGTGATGGGGGACCTTCTAGCGCCTAGGTTTAGTAATCAGGGATTAATCGGTTTTTTCTATTTTTTAATAAATATTCCTACAAAGTCTAATATTCCAAACTAAATGAAAATAAGTCACGCATTACACATAAAATCTCAAAACAAATTAACCGATTAGTCAAAAATTAGACCATTAGTCTACTCCTAAGAACCAATTAATCGGCGGATGACACATCGGCCGGTCCGATTAGTTGGCGGTTAACCGATTAGCCGACACCTAGACCCTGATTAGGAGACCAAACAAATAGTTGGGATATGGAAACCAAAAACCACAACCAGGACATAACTAGAAAACCAAAAACCAAGATATGTTCAATATTTTGGATTTTGAGATTCTTGTTTTGGATTTTGGGTTCAGATTTGGAAACTAAAGGCATGTTTAGTAAACATCAAAGTCATATTTTTTATTGCTAGTATGATTAGGCTGGTCTTTCTTGTTGTTTGAGATCAACAACTGAACTGTGCCCAACGAAAAGGATTGGGATCTGTAGAGCAACCACATGGTGAATACAAACCGAATACATGAAGATCACATATAGAATAATTCTTAATTGAGTTTAGAGATTGTTAAGAGAGACAACTTCTGCTTCTTTGTTTATTGCTTGAATAGCAGAATTAATTCTTGAACAATTCCAGTGATTTTGGGCGAGAGCAATAGAGAAAAATTGATTTGGCAAGAGAGAAAGAGGAGCATCGAAATTCTACTTTTTTTTTTTGGGGGGGTGGGGGGGAGAAGTGTGGAGAGAGAGACAAAGAGGGGGTGAAAACTTCAAATTGCAAACCACACTACAGTTCTAACCTCACCACACTTACCTAACCCTATTTACTTATAATGAAAGAAGTGATCCTAACCCTTCATCAAAAACTAGAATAAATCACAGCCATTCAAAGTTCCATAAAGTTAGTTTGTTTCTATATGCTTTCAAAAAAATAGCGGTGTTTTTTTATATAGTGGCAAACAACCGCAAAACATAGGCAACTATAAAAACATTTATACTTCATATATACACGTAGAAAAACCCGAAAGAGCCATCTATTTTCATAGAATCCAACGTTGAAAACATTATGAGAGAAGGGGACTTACTTGAATTCTAATTTTATGCTAAGGCAAGGCATTGAGATTGTTAGAAGAGCAAGGCAGAGATGATTAAAGACTTCATGCTAAAGAAGAATTAGGAATCAAAGTTGGCTTCATCAAAGCATTAAAACATGGAAACCCTGAATCCAAGTGTTCATACCCTGAATCAAAAACCATCGAAAAACATAAAAAAAAGGATTTTAAACTGATATTTTTTCAATCAAAACAGACCCTTCATTCATTTGAAGGGTCGTTGTTCCTTGTTGTAGGTCAGAAAAATACAACTGATATGGAATATGCAAATCTCGTGCTATCGATCGTAGTTTTAAACTTACTTTGTAATTGGAAATTGCAGAGAGCTTCTGGCCCACCATATATAGGATCATACCATGGTGGTTACATGCAGGATATTCAAAGACAATAAGGAAAACATGGAAGAAGATTGGCTGTAATAGGAAAACACCGAGACTGGCACAATGTTTTATGCAATTTAAGACTGGCTACAAATTAGGAGAGACCCAAATTCCGACAATGGCATGATCAACCCTGGAATCACACCAACGCCCAACCCTAAACAAATTAGGGCACCAAGTCCGTTGATTTTGATGTTCCCTTTTCAGTTCAAGAGTTGGAGTTAAACTAAAAAGCTCATAAAAGCAAAAACTAAAAAGTTCAAGAGTTGGATTTTGATGTTTCCCACTTCGATTCCCCCAACACCATCTAGGAATGGGTTTTTCCACTTCATTCACACTGGAATTAAATGCAAAACATCCAAAATTGCAGAAACAGACATAAAAAATAAATAAATAAAGTAGTAAAACACTGTTCAATAAAAGTTTTGAAATTTTGAGGGTTTTCAATACCTCAAAGTTTTAAGGGTTTTGAACTTCCTCACCGATCAATCAAAGTTTTAAGGGTTTGAAAAACAGATAAACACTAATCTCCAAAGAAAAATGGAAAAACGTATCAGACGATACAAAAATTAACAAAGTTTTAAGGGTTCTCAACTACCTCACTGGTCAATCAAAACAGGTCCTCCATTCATACCTGAATCGTTTGCAAAATAAGGGGAGTGTTCAACTGAATGGGTGAAGACGGTGGTGCAAGAGACAGAGAGAGAAAGAGGGAGGGAGGTGATGTACTGACCTCTTTGTATGCGGACGAAAAATGCTAACCTCCAATTAAGACTTGATTTGGAGGGGAAGTTGGATTGAGAGAAATTAATCTTCACTGCTGAAGCAAATTTACCTTTTAATCTAAACCGTTGAATGTCAGATATGTGAGGGGACATTTCAAAAAAACTGACGTGTTTTGTTATATAGAAGCCAACTTAAAAATGTACCGTTGAAGTTCAAGAAGAATGAACCAACTAATTTGAAGATAAGAAAGCTTTATAAATAAGAGCTCTTCAAGTTACCAACTTTGACCACTCAAGCACTATTGAGAAGCTCAATTAGTAATAGTCATCCAGATTAGTGCACAATTTAACCCCAACAAAAGCCTTGCATAGTTTTAGCATAAAGGTTTAAAGTAACTTAGAGTGCACCACTCACCTAGTAAACAAAGAGCTTCTACCAAAAAGAGATGGGTACTTAAAATATTGAACTTGGTGAATCATGCTTTAGCAATCAAAGAAGTGCATAATAGTCAAAGTTTAAAAGCATAGAAACAAAAAAGAAGCATAGCCACTATCGGCACAAAAAGGAAACCATGAATCAAAAGTCACCCCCTTTTTTCAACTTTTTCCGATTGGATACTTCTTGGACACACTCTAGAACGCAAACACGGTTGGATAATCCTGTAATACTATAGACACTTCGGTGGTGTCAAACAAAATAGGGCTTTGTTAGAATTAAGATGCATCTTTGGACTTTGTTTGTGTGATAGAATATTCACATTTTCAAGCACACCATTTCTTCCATTAGTATATTGTTTTAATCGTATCCCCACAGTGTCCTGTCCTCTATTGTTTCTAAGATTTGCGTCTCCAAGGTCAGGTGTCATGTACAAATCGGTGCTACACAAGGCCTACCCTAGCATGCTTCACAAAAAATTTATTGAAATAATTTGTAGAGAAACAATAAATTAACTTTGAGCTCGTTATGCAATAAAAGTTGTAACAAAAGAAGAAAAAAAAAACCATACGTCGAATATCAAGCTCTGCGGTGTTAAAACTAACAAATCCACCATCCACAAAATTGCAGTGCTAAAACTCTGCAGTAAAAAGGTAGACAAACTCTGAGGTTTTATAAATAAATAAAACATTGCAGAATTTGTTTTTACAGAACTTCATATCATCCATAAAAGAATTCGTCCCGTAGAAATAATTTGGCCTCGGTGTTAGTCTAGCAAACCAAACATAGCTCAAAATAATTTGGCCTACAAAAAATTGGATTGCAAGTGGTTTTGGAGAGGCAAAAAAAGGTTCATGTTTAAAAGGTCCAATGTTATGGCACTGGTAACGGTTTGCAAATTCATGATAGAAGAATGTAATAGAAAATTTAGGATATTCAAAAAAGGTAATTGAATAATGCAAAAGAAGTTCAGAAAATAACTAAATAAACATGCGACATTATGTTGAGAGATCTTAACAATTCGAGTACCACCGTAGGAAGAGTTCAACCTGTCAAAAGCAAAAAGAAAAAATAGAGAAAATAACAAATTAATATTTTCCCACATGGCTACTGAATAAACATGAAATCAAGCTCATTGATTGAAATGCGAAAAAAAAAAAAATAAGTGAAACACATTCATAGGGCCATTATAGCAAACATTTAGTGTGCAAACATTGGTGATCGAAAAAAATACGAAAATCATGCAATTTCATCAAACTAAAACGGGGAACCACCAACATTCACTGAGTAAAGAGGCTAATCAGCACCTTGAACATGGTTTGTTGCCATGCAAAAGGAAAGAGGTTAATCAGTCTAAATCGATATGATTAAGCATGAGAGTCTTGATCTGAATGAGGTCATGAAAAGGAAATAAGCAGTGATGCTGTGAAGTTAGAACATCTTGGTAAGAAATAAAATTTTAGGAACGACTGTAGTGTACATGTTTACTAAACAGGGGCTGTTCTGAAGTGCTGCCAAGAGCAAGGGTGGAAATACTGTAATCCATGTAGCATGCACTAAAAGATGGTCAAGGCAATATAGTTCAAGTATCCATTTTAGACTTGTCAATAAGCTTTCTAAGTACAATTTGAAAACCTGTTGTTTGAATGTCAAGCTCTTTCACAAAAAAAGCCCAAATGTCACCAATAGTTTTCTATCAATAAGAGAAAAGGAAAAAAAGAATGTGCTTTCATCCCAGTCAAGACCGAGCCAGAGAGATCACATAACATGGCTTCCTTAGATTCCCATGTAGATCTCTCCAAGTCAGTACCTTCAATTCCAAGAACAAACTTCCCTCCCTTAGACTTGCAACAAACACACCTTCATTTTTACTACTTCCCTGTAGAAATGTGGAAGACGAATTAATTATCAACAAAACTTGCGGGTGGGAAACAAAGGATTTTCAATGGGTGAGAGCAAAGTGAACGTAGACTTCTCTGTCGACTCTCTTTCGATGATTAGGAGAAGCAGCTTCTATGGAAAAGAAAAAAGATGTTTGTGCAAGAGAAGTACCTTAGTAATTTATATTTGCACCATATACCTTAGTAATTATAAAGAACACATCATGTCAATCAAAAAGGAGTTTACCTGTGCTTGAGAAAAATTGATTTATGAACTACAACATATTTGATTATGAAGTTTGACAGGTATGGAAGTTCCTAGTCTACTCAATCATAGGAGTGTAGTTTTATTTCATGTTCTAATCTGACTAATCATGATCAGTTTTACAGTTCATGAATATGTGGTCTTCTCTCTCACACGGTCTCCACAGTAAAGCCAAAATCAGTGGAACTATGATAGGTACTAACAAAATCTTCATCAACATCGTGACTTCATTCGATTTAGGGCAATATTAGTTTAACCAAGAGTACCAAGAGTGCGAAATTGGCACCTGCTTTCAGACAACAATTGCAACTCTGTGTAAATACCACAACCCTTTGTAACATTAACCAACTAAACCTAGAAGTGACCAACAGTTCATAGCCTATTGATTCATTCTTCCAATATCTCAGAAAGGGGAAGAGGAAAAAGACAGGAGGGTACGACTTGAAGGTTGTATGCAACAAACATCCGTTTCACTAGAAGGTGATACGCAATAAATTGATACTCTTTAGTGTCACTCAGAATGAAGTCGTAAAATTATTGGGAGTGTTCAAGTACCTAGTGGGCCAGTGGCTGCATTTTAGTTTTATTTTGGCTCCTAGCAAGTGTGAATACTACAAACCAGTGGAGAATAGAGCATAAAACTCCAGAGGAACATCAGAACATCAACAGCAATCCCAAGAAAATTACAATAGATGGGGTAGACCATCAATAGTAGCAACAAATAAATACAGTAGAACACTGGAGAATAGAGACATAAAACTCCAGAGAAACATCAGGAACCTCAACAGCAATCCCAAGAAAAATAGCACACCTCCATACCATCAACCCCGGTAGAGATGAAATCAGCTCCACTACAAAAGACCTCAAGCAACCCTTTAAAATCAGAAGGCAGAATCTAATACCATAGAGACATCTCGTTATATTACAAATTGAATAAAGCTTCAAATCACATTTGATCTTAACCCAAACAACTCTTGTTCTAATCAGATCACATTTATCATACGGATTTATGACATGACATAACCCATATATAGATCTCTCTCTCTCTCTCTCTCTCTCTCTCTCTCTCTCTCTCTCTCTCTCTCTCTCTCTCTCTCTCTCTCTCTCTCTCTCTCTCCCTATATATATATATATATATGTGTGTGTGTTCTTGCATATATAGGGAAAAAAAGTAGGAGGAGTAAGAACCTGGCAGCCGCCGCCGCCGACGACGACGGTCGGAAGAGTGTCCCAGAGAGTAGGCAAGGCGTTATGGGCGCCGTAGTCACCGAGGACTGTGCATGCCCTCTGAATTCGATGGACGAGTCCATTGACACTCTCCGTCGCCGAAAAATCGACCACTCTGTCCTCCGATGTAGAAGCCCTAGGCCGACGATGACTCGAGCGAACGACGATCGAAGCGGCGATATACGCAGAGATGTATATATGGATGTGCAGAGGTGCGACGGGCGGCGAGGGAGCGACGGGGAGGGGCGATGACGGCTAGGTTTCCATAGGGATGGGTTGATGTTTATGATAAGCTCGTAGCAATATTCACAATCAAGAAATAGAATTGATTGATGTTGGGTCGGCAGGAAGACGAGTAAAGAATAGAGTTGAGAGAGAAAAAAGAAGACAGAGAAACGAGCGGGAAAACAGAGCACAACAATCCACGCTTCAAGCTTATCAATTTATGGGTTCAACTTTCAAGTGATTTGATCGGCAGACATAAAAGAACTGTTCACCCTTCTCACGCTTCAAGGGTTAACGGCTGTGATGTGTTCTCAATTCTGGAGGGTTGAGATTTAAACACAACGGGAAACACAATGAATTGGGCATAGATTGAGTTTTTGGAAGCCAATTTGAACCCTTGGATTAAACCCAAAGTAAATCATAGACATTAAAATCAGATCTACCAAATCTTTTTTAAATTTTAAATTTCAAATCTACAAATCTTATTCTTTTTTATTATAATTTTTTATCTCCATAATGAGATTAAAAATCTTTATAATTGATATGCATATTTATATAAGAAATAGAATAAAAATAAAAAAATTTAATCATGTTCGTTATAATTAAATTTATGTTAAACTAAACGACTAACAATATATCAAATATTATACTCAAAATAATTGTTAGCGTTTTTTATTTTGAAATATTTTTAAAATACAAATGATATAAATAATTCATATTGTAATTTTTGTTGGAGTGGATTTATTTATCAATTATGTATATTTGGCTCTTTTTTTTTTCTTCTCTTAATTTTCTTTTTATCAACGTGACTTCTAAATTTCATGTTTATTAAAATAAATTTCTTACACTTGCATTACATACTAATAATAATTTATTTATCTCTCTCACTGATTTTTGCACAATATATTATATTAAACTTATTTTTATAAAATTTAATTTATATAGTAATTAAGTTGTACATTCAAATAAGATAAGTACATATATTTTATAAATTTATTTTAGTGACATATACACGTATTGACCCCTGCATTGCAAGGCTTGTTGCTAGAATATATAAAATAAAAGGAAGAGTTTATATAATAAGTAATGTTTCCTAAATAACATTACCAAATTAATACAAACATTGAATTACAAATAAAATCATTCTTTTTTATCGATCTCATTTGTATGCTCGTGCTAAATGCTATTTGGTTTCTTTCGTAAAAACAATCTAATTCTTGATGGTGGGTAGAGCTATCTAACAGTTATGTTTTCAATAGGGAAAACTACCAAATAGTGATTTGGACTCAAAGATATTACAAATATGTTTTGGTGGGGTCTTTAAATTGGCATGCATCATATTTAAATCGTAGTAGTAAATCATGTGTTTGTGGTCACGTTGCAACCAAACCCATGGTTGGAGGCAATATTATTTGCTTTAAAACTTCGATTGAGCTTAAATTTGTAAAGAGATTTGGAAAGAATACTAGAATTGTTAACATGAAAATGATAATATAAATGCACGTGTAATTCTGTCTTCTTCTTTTTTTAAAAAAAGAAAAAAGCAAATGCACACGTAACACTTCGGCTTCCTATTATTATCACTTTGTAAAATCCTGACTGTAGCACAACTTACGTTATAAAATACGAAAAATAACATTAACGTTACAGTTAAGGAAACACAAAAGGGGGGCCGGTGGCAACAACACTCCTAAATGTATATAAGATAAAATTCATTGTTTTGGTCTATTAATTATAATATTGATAATTTTGTTTCTAGTTGTAGATTGGAATTTTTTTACAACCGCCTTTCATACTCAAAATAATTTTGCATTGCCTCCATCTTTATAATTTTTTGCTTCCGTCACGGATTGTTTTTACCTAATTTGCTTTTTTGTAAATAAACCAGTAGGGGTTACACCTAAAATCATCTATAAACCTGGGTCCCGGCCTATAAATTGAGCACAAAAATGAAGCGAATTAAGAAGATAGCATTGGGTTTCCTTTGTAGGATGTTAGAAAGTGAATTACATTTTCTTTCACAAAGAAAATTATGAGCATTCAATTTTCTCTCTCTTTCCATTGAGTTAAACCTCCTGTGAGTGAGCATCTTCCCTCTTTTCATAATTGAGATTTTGAGAGTAAAACATTTTGGATCTTCCCAATTTAGAACGAAGGTGGAGGGTAATTAAGATATCTCATCCTTCTCTAGCTCCTTAGAATGGTAAATTTCATTAAATTAGTAGCATTGTTTTCTTGCTTTTATACATGCTAATTTGCAAGTTAATTCATGTAACTGTTATATATATATATATATATATATATATATATATATATATATAGAGAGAGAGAGAGAGAGAGAGAGAGAGAGAGAGAGAGTGTGTGTGTTTCCTTCCTATGAAGGATTATTTTGCTTAAAATGCGGACCTTTTATTTCTTGATCAAATTTTAATGATTCGAATTGTTCAATTTTTCTGTGTGTGTGTTGTTCAATGAAGTTTTTTTAATTTTGGGGGTTCATATGTTTGTGCTTAAGCTCTAATATGATGACACACGTATGAAATATTTTATGATGTTGTAATAGCAGTGAAAACAAAATTTAGATTATAAGTTTAAATTATATTCTCCTTTAGATCACTAAATTTTCATAGAAACAGATATTTTATTTGTTACTATAACAGTAAATTACGGTTAAACCATACAAAAAATTGATAATGCTTTCCGAAAAATTAAGCTAAAAATAGTTACTAATTGGAATCTAAAATCTAATCCTAAAGCACCTCAAATCAAGCCTAATCAGAATCAGATTTTATACAATTTTTCAGCTACTAGGGGTGTAGATATTCCGGATTGGATCGGTTTTGTAAGAATTCAGGAACCAAATCACATCTAACGGTTCCAAAAAATTGAGAACCATAACCAGACCGGTACACATATGGAACTAAACCAGAACCAAACTATTAGACTGGTTCGGTTTGGTTTCGGTTCTGATTCTAAACTATTTTAGCATTTAAAAATTGCCGAAAAAATATGAATAAAATAGCGCTAGTTTTTTTATATTGCAAACAAAATAAACATCTAATAAATTTATGGAAAGCACAACTACATTGAGAGTGAAATAGTTTTTGGTTTTGAAGAGTAGAAGAGTTATGACTTTTTTGGGCGAGTGAAAGAGTCGTAAAAGTTATATATATATATATATATATATATATATATATATATATATATATATATATATATAATTGGTCCGGTTCGACTCGAATCACGATTTGTAATTATAAAATTATTGACCAAACCATAATATTCGGTTCTCATTTTTTTTTAACCATAACTAATCCACTAAACTATAGAACCAATCCCAAAAAAATCCGATTTAGCTATTTTTTTTGTTTTTTTTACACCCAAAAATCTATGACATTTAAACTCAAAACTTTTTAGAAGCACCCATATTCGGTCACTGCCGGTTTGGTCTGTCAAAAGAACAAGTAAACAATTTTGTTATTTAGTGGAATCCCTCTAACACGTCCATGCGGCCGGTAGTACTGTTTGATGCCAGATATGATATCTCAACGGCTAGCTAGCTGGCTGCTACCTACTTTTGCCTGACAATCACATTGTCCACATGCACCCTCATTTTCATTTTAAGTACGTATTGAATAATTCTGCTAACACATCGAGTTATACATCAAATAGTACATCATACCTATATAGCATAACATTTTAAGTATAAAATACAAAAAATAGATCTAGCCCATAAATTTTGATATATATTCGAATTAATAAATGACACGTGGGCATAATATATAACAACGTGTTATTTTAGTAGTATTGCTCTTTCTTATTATTTACACTACTCGAGACGGAGACAGAAAGTTCACTCCATAGGGGCAAATATGTATTCGATATTATTTGAATTTTATTTCTAAAATATTTAGCAATGATGAATCTATATATATTTCTTAAGAAAAATTTTTCTATATAATAATAGAGGTATTTTCTTTTTATAGGGGCGACTGTCCCTATTCCCTGACGACATTCCTGAGTCTAAGAGACTTCAAATGTTTAAAAATATATATAATTACGTATAAAAAGAAGTTAGCATAGATTGATTTTTGTTTGGGTGTGATAGTTGGTTTTTAGGATTGAATTGTCAAGTCAATTGATGAAAAATAATTGTTAATTTTATGGGGAGTAATCCATTTTTGAAGATTGAGTTTTCAAAGTATTTAATAAAAAATAATTTGGTGAAAGTTTCCTTTCCTTTTCTACTCCATCATCACATGGAGTTCACACCATACATACCTGCTCCACTAATTATACTCGCAAAAATGCTAAAGACACACAATTTTTGCACATCGCTTTCACACATTACTCAAAACTATGTAGTTTTGTGTTGAAAAAAACCATATTTGTTTTTGACCCATATCGCTGAAAACATATTTGGATTTTCCTTAACATAAAACGACGTAGTTTTAAGTGACGTGTAAAAGTGATGTGTTAAAGTGATGTGTTAAAGTGATGTAGCACTCTTGTTAGGGTGTGTTCGTTTTAGGGTGTTTCTGAAATAGTTTTAGAAACTGTTTCAGAAACTGTAAGTGTCTCAGAAACTGTTTCAGAAACTGTTTCAGAAACTGTTTCTGAAACTTTTTCTTTTATAGAGAGAAAAAATTGTCTGGGAGAATGTTTCTGAAACTGTTTCAGAAACTGTTCCAGAAACTTGTTCGAGAGAAAATCTCTCAAACAAGTTAACCGAACACACCCTTATACTCGATACAGAAGGCAAACTCTGCTGACATGGCAAGCAGAGGCGCAAAAGCAATAGCAGATGAGTGAGGAGATAGAGCCCACCCATAATGGTGTAAGTCTGGCACAAAGGTCAATGGGTCTGGAAACTGGAAAGAGAAAGGCAAGATGCGTGTAGACCAAGAAGCACTAAGCCCGATACCATTAACGTGTTACAATCAACTTGTTCCAAAGAAAATGATGATGCCACAACCAGAGTTTCGGAAACACAAATTGTCAGTAGCTAAACCCACAAGTGGATCCCAAATAAATGAACCTGGCCCATATTGATGTTGATTTAACAAAATCCGAACCCGGGTCCATTTGTCTAGCCCATACAAATGTGGTGCCGGCCAACACTCCTCCAATATTTAAGTCAGAGATTGGATGATTTTGAGAGAAAATAAGACAGAAAATGTTCACAAAATTAATTAATTAATGATAGATTGTACTTGTTCCGTCAGGTAGGATACGCTTTATACACTCCTAGCTCTTTTAGTCCTACTGGGAGTATGCTTATTAAGTGTTACAATACGATAATATTTACTGATCGTTTAGAAGTCTCAAGACCCTTGCCTTCTTTGAATATGGGCTCAACCTCTTGCTATTCACACACAGAGTAGTACATTTGTAGCCGAACACTACTACAATAATGATAAAAAATCACGTATAAAAAATTAAAAAGATCTCATTTTTATAAAAAGCGTGATGAATTATTTTAGAAAATTTTTTTTAATCACATCTTTGCAAAAAAATCATGATAATAGTACTATTTTATCTCGACATGTGATAAAAATGTGATTGTACTCAATATGTTTTAATCTCAGTTTGCGTGTATGGGCGAGATTAAAAACATAAAAAATCATTTATAAAAATTTGGGTGCCAAACAAGGCCCTTGTTTTCAAATCAGGGTCCATTTGGCCTGTGGTTATTATTGGATTATTCACTGTTTAGTTTTTTGTCTTTATTTGAAATTTTTTTTAAATTTTTTATTTTTCATCAATTTTTTGATGATTGTTGGTTCGTCTCGACAAGAGCTTTCAGAAAAGTTATCAATCATCGGCTACATTTGAAAAAAGTTCAGAAAAGACAAAAAATAAGTCAAAAACAGCGTCCGTGTTGGCTTATTTTCGTCTTTAGTGACTTTTTTTTTAACTTTTGGACATAATTTTATACTTTTTAGATTCCTTTCGTCGATACGAACCAATAATCCACGAAAAAATGACATAAAAATAACAAATACAAAAAAAATTTGAATAAAGACAAAAAATAAGCCAAAATTTTTTTTTGGCCAAATAGGGCCTCAATCTCAGTTTTAATAAAAATTGAGATTAAAAACTAAACCCTAAAAAGTTGCAAAGTAAACAGATCTGGGGCATGTTTAATTGAAGTTTCCTGGCTGGAGCAGATCTGTTTCGTCCACACCTCTCCATTAACACATCTAATTTCCTCCCCCACTTTCGACCGACTGTGGCCTGGAGACCTGGAGCCTGGAGACCGACTGCTAAACAAAGAATTGGAATCGGAAAACTGGAACTGAAGAACTGCTGAACTGGAATCGAAGAATCGAAGAATCAAAGAATTGGAATCGAAAAACTGGAATAGAAAAACTGTTGAATCGAAGAACTGGAGTCGAAGAACTGGATCTGAAGAACTGAAATTGAAGAATAGAAGAACCGGTACAAAATCAAGTGTGACTGCTATCTCTGCGTTACTGTTATCTCCTATTCAGTAGACCTCATGTTCTTCCAATTTTGTTGCCCCCCGGCCTGCTAACCATCAGTTTCAATTAGCTAATTCTATGGAGTTTAAACTACTGATTTTGTTTTCAATTTCTAAATTTGTTGTTGAGTAAAGGTTATCCACAAAGTTCATTGAATGTTTTTAGCTTATACATGAGAACTTAGAAACAATTATTGTGTCAGTCGTGGCCTATTGGGGTTTAGCAATTGCTAGAATGAGGAGTCATGTGATTTATTCCCCTGAATATGGGAGCTAAAATGCTTATTGTTTCTCGTCATTTGCTGAATGATTCACTGTCTTGGTGGGAAGGCGTTGATGAAACTCGTCTTCTTTTTGCACCAGGTAACTTGAAATCTCAACCAATTTGATATTGTTTATTCTTTGACCTCGGATTACATACAACACATGACGTGGTTGGTAATTGTCTATATATTTCAAAATCGGAGAGTAGAAATGATCTCGCACATTGAGAAGGCAGTAAACAAAACAGTAACTTCGGGATACATACTTTATGCGAAATCAGAATATACTGAAGTATTATCTAAATATATTTGGATTGATTGTTCAATGTTTCCACATAATGATACAAAAAATAAGTACTTGAAGAGCCTCAGTCCTACAAATTTATCTTCGATATAGTCCGTGTACCTTCAGTGGTTCAGGTACTGCTCCTTGCCATCCTTAGGCAGTTAAGTTTGTTTGCAACTAAATAAAGAGATATATAATTGGATATCTCAACATAAATGATCTTTTGTTTTAATGATTTTAGCCCATCATGTCTTGTAATATCTGCAGGAAATGGAATGGTGCTTTTTACCTGTTTCCCCTTCAATTTGCAGCTTTTGTGCCCCTTATCTCCATCTAACACTTATAAATCTCCTCTTAATTTGTGCATTGCATGTTTTTGCCGTTTGGATAAGGCTAGCCAGCTTTTTTCCTAAAGGATGGCCTCGGGAGGAGGCCTTACAATTTCAAAATATTGCTAATTACTCTGGTTTTTCTCCTGGGATTTGTTGTATCCACACTCCCTGAAATTTTAGAAACTATTACTACCTATGTGAATATGTCGATCTGCATCACGACAAGAATTGAAATATTGAAAGCAGCTCAAACGATAGCCCAAACTTATGGTTTTTTGAAATATTGAAAGCAGCCACTTTCACTTGGCGTGAAAGACTTCAAGTGGAGAAAGAGAATTGAAAGCAGCCACTTTCACTTTTGGAAAGGAGTTCCGGTGTACGACAAGCTCTTGAGTACAACGATTATGGTCAACCTGTTGGCAAATCAAAACCAAAATATGCAAGCTATCTTGGGGTCTCTGCTTGTACAATGGTACCTATAGACCTTAAATGGTGGTTTGACTCTGTGAGTTTCTTGAATTTGTGATTGTTTGCATGTCTACCCCGTTAGGAGAATCCTAAATGTTCTCTTTTTTGTTGTGCCTAATGTTTACCTATTTGTTGGAGTCTTCTGGTTGATTCTTGGTGGTGTAACTTCTGTTGAGGCAGCTGTTGTGTTCTGCTTGGCACTTCTGCTGATGAGTTTGGCGATGAAGAGCTTGTTTTGCTTCTGCTTCTGTTTCTGTTGTTGGTTTGACGCTAATGAGTTTGTTTTGCAATTTAGTTTACCTTCTAATTTTGTTAACAGATTGTTGGTTTGAAATGGAATGGAATACGCTAGTTATGGATTTTTTTGTAGATAGCGTTGAGCAGCATACTCTGTAATGGATTTTTTGGTTAATATTAGACAAGATTTTTCGGTGCTATTAAAATGTGATTTTTATGGATTATTTTATCGAATAGGGGGTATTATTTAATTTAATTTGTAGAAAAAATGAAAATTAATTTATTACAGAGAATAACTTACAATCACGGTATACCATGCAACTGTAATATTACAAAGAATAACTTACAATCACGGTTTATAATCCAACCGTGATTGTTAGTGTCAAATAATCTCGGTTTTATACAAAATCGAGATGTTAGGTGTTTTAATCACGGGATATGGTACCTTTAATCACGATTTTGTACAATACTGAGATTGTTTGTGCCGTTTTAGATCACGGATTGTAAGCGGGATAAAAAAGGACAAACTTTTCATTACATCCCGATACACCACGGAATGAAAATCGAGATACACCACGGAATGAAAATCGAGATTAAAAGTAATCCAACCGTGATTGTAAGTGTCAAATAATCCCGGTTTTATACAAAATCGAGATGTTAGGTGTTTTAATCACGGGATATGGTACCTTTAATCACGATTTTGTACAATACTGAGATTGTTTGTGCCGTTTTAGATCACGGATTGTAAGCGGGATAAAAAAGGACAAACTTTTCATTACATCCCGATACACCACGGAATGAAAATCGAGATACACCACGGAATGAAAATCGAGATTAAAAGGTAATGATAACAATTAAAAACCGTGATCTTTAGCTCTGTTTGTAGTAGTGGAAGTCTATTCTTTAGAGTTCATGTCTTGGCCGCTTTAGGACCTCATTTGGATAAAAGAAATTCTGCTTACGTTAGAGTCGACCAATCTTTCACGGTCATCAATTTCCCACCTACCATTAACTTTTGTAAAGAAAAATATTTATGAATATATAAATGCATAATTATTTACACAAACTTGACCAAAATATAATATAAGTTCTTTGATTCTAACATTTAAAATTTTATTTTTTAAAATTATTTTATACTATAAAACCTATATTTTCAAAAGGAATACACACAAACAGAGTAGATATACAAGAAAGACAAGTAAAAAACATAAACATAAAGAATGAAATTTTAGTCTTTAATGCTATAACTAACGGTGTTTGTAAGGAGTTAATGATAAAGAAAAATTTGCTAAATAATTTGTAAAGCAGATAAAGTTAGTGCATTTATGAGAACTTCAAGAAAAGTCTCTGCATTTGTCAAAAACTTCTTTACCCTTAAATAAAATAAGTTAAAGATAGCAAAGTTACCAATCTCGTATCGGCAAACGTACTGTAACAAAATTGGTACGTACTGCTAGCGGTGTGTATCGGCGTACCGTTTCAAATTTATTGTTAAAATTAACAAACATATTTCAAACAATATTTTTAACAAAAAATTATACCAAACATATAAAATAAAGCATCACAGTATTAAAATAAATCACCAAACATAAAAGAATATCATTTTTAGCCTCAATTTATCTCTAATTACCTAAAAAAATATTCATTAATTTTTTTATTTTTTTAATCCAGAGCCAGAACGGCCCGAAATTGTCGAAAACGGTACTCTGGTGGTTCGATGCCAAATGTATTGACCAATATCGACTGATACGGAATGAGATTGATAACTTTGAAAGATAGTCCAAATCCCTCAACATTTGAACTTGCAAGGTAGTCCAAGTGGTTGGATTCTTGTTTCAAATTTACCCAATTTCGAGTTCAAACCTTATTCTTGCCCTTAGATAATCCATCTATCCTCTTATACTAATCCTATATACTAAGCACAAACATATTATTCAACATAAAATTAACATTACAACCCCAACGGATTCACCTGGTGGTCAAGCTCCGAGACTAAGAGGTATGATTCTTTTTAGATCTTAGGTTCGAAATTTTTTAAGTTCTGTCAATCCTTATTGGATCAGTCCACAGAGAGGAAAGTCTTGGCTTCAAATTATAGGAGGTCTCCGCAACTGAATGGTGAGATTGATCATTCGAGTATTAGTTGACAAGAAGTTGGGATAATCTCAAAATCGGCTGGATACATCGGCTATCGGAAAAAAAAACACATAATTATTATACTTAATTAATTGTTTTATATTTTTTGTGTTTTGTGTACAATTTTCTAGTTTTTCATTAATCTGTGAGATTACTTGTTTTTCTTGAAGAGAAAAATTAATAATTATAAAAATATTAGCTGAAACTAGGGAGATAGCAAAACAGTAGCATTGTCATTTTTTTTTGTTTCTAAAGAATTTTTTTTCTAACTAGTAATATACACATTTTAAATTTTCTCTCGACAATAATTAGGTTAAAAAGATTGTATGAATCTATTTTTTTTTAAGAAAATGATATAAATGCCTAAAGGGAATTACTTAAAGATAGGAGGACAAAACCAATCAAATTTGAAATTTTGTACACGTGTCAATTTGTATTTAGCAGTCCCCTTTTCAGAAATGTTCAAACTTGATGAGTCCATTTGTTTGACTTCTCTCTATGTATTTTTTTATATAGATTTTAACAAAGGGTGGTGGAAGTACCAAATCTTACAGACCAAACATTTGTCTTTTGAAGATTTTTCGGAGAGGCCAAAGCATCACGAGATAGAAATCACTTGTATTTTTAGAATTCACTAGTAAATGTGTAAAATTATAAATCGTGTGACTTCGAAAAACACTGAAACTTGAGGTAATGTGCTTTAAAGTGGGCGCAGGAAAACTTAACTTGCACAATTTACTATGGCCTTGGTTGATTTGCGGATTAGACGCACGAGATTGAATTATCTATGTCTAATTTTGCGCAATTCTATGTTTAGTTCTTTAAAACTGAACAAAGGCAAATAATTTTGGATTATTATAATACATATATGTGAGGTATTGTATTACCTTGGAGGGTGTCACTCATTTAATCTTGTTTGTACTAGTACTAACCATTGCTCCACCACCTCTAACCTCCGACCAACGTCGTCACCACCACCTCACCGACCACCACCACCTCAACCACCACCCATCACCCTACCGCCACATATGTATATCCATACAATTCCATCAAAACATCTCATTCAAAATCTAGACATCTGAATAGAATATCTTGAAAATAATTCTTATAGGTCACCTAGAGGAGGGGTGAATAGGGTGACATCTGATTTATTGCTGTTTTCAATCAACTCAAGATAAATAATTAAACGCAATGAGATAATCAAATAGATAAGTAAACAGAAAATCAAGAGATGACGATTTTTATAGTGGTTGGACGATGTACTTAGTCCATTCTTAGTGACGTTCCCTTGAACTATCACTGTTTCCACTATGAATTAGTGACTTACACAAGGTTGGCTTTATGAGGCCCAACTCCTCTTACACAAATACTCTTGCCAATACATGCGGATCGGCAAATCTTGCTTGATACACATAAACCAAACTTCTAGCAATCTTTTTCTGAATCTTAGTACACGCAAACTAGGCTTCTACCACCCTTCTTTTCCTTCTTAGTATACGCGGACTAAGCTTAGAATATCAGTGAAGTGGTGTCACATGAATAATACTAATACACATAAATTTGACAGTGAACAAAACTCCTAACTGATATCACAGGGTAAAGGTTCACTTTCTCACAAGGTAGGTATGTATGTGTGAAGATATCCAAAAGGATTTATAAGTGAAAGCACACTCAGACCATTTAGAAGAAATTCGCCATTGGAGGATCTTGTCTGAGGAAGAAGATGAACAATAACTCTCTCAAGTAGTTTGTTCCTTTCTTTATTAACATTTGGAGAATACAAGGCCAAGCTTCTGCAGAACACAAACCCATAACTTGTATTTCCCAAAAAGAGCTAATAAATACCTAACGGTCAAATAAATGTGATCTCCTCATCAAATTCAAATTACACCAATAAATATTTATCTCAAGTGAGTGTAATGCTAACATAGGAGATAAACATAGATTAGAAACAGAGATCAACCAATCTAGGAAGAAACCTGTTGATACCAGATTTTGTCCCACCGCTCAAGTTATCATGAAACATGTCATCAAAATGGGCTTAAGATAAGCTTATGCGCAGAATAACTATTTTGCCCTTGGACGCCCAATTCAGCAAGTACAAGTCTCACATCATCACATAATCATCCCAGAATATCTCCACAGTGTATGTCAAGATTTCGCATATCTCAATGAGCAATCAAGACATTCGAAGGAGGTACGAGGGGAATCCAAGCATTGTCGAACGATTTTACCCTTCTGATTGAACAGGAGCTGAGGAGGCCTCTAAATCAAACCAGAATGAATTCGCCACTTTATTTTTCATAAAAAATCTCAATGTGGTGTCATTAAAATGACTCAGAGGTCAATTGAACGTTTCAAGAACAAAACTAAAGAAATTCGGTAAATCGACAAACAAAAGGCCGTTTAGTTTTTGCATGGATCAGGGCTCGGCAGCACCATTCACAAGAGAAGATTATCGAATCATGAAAATCTCATATTATTGATCAGTGCGACGATAAAAGTCCATTGATAGTGACTAGGGCAAAAACAGACAACGCTGACAGTTTTTAGTTGTTCAGAACGAGTCCTCGAGAGCACGATTTTTGAGTCGAGAATTTTGAACTTCAAAAATTATATATTATTGACCAGCGCATCAATACGATTTCAACAGCTGTATCCGTGGTCCAATCTGAGTTCGTTTGAAATTTCCTCGTCAGAAATCAGTGTTTTAGTTCGCATACGAGTGGCCAAGGGCATTTTTTAAAAATTCCAGCACCATGCCACGTGGCAGGCGCATGTTGAGCGCCACATGGGCGCAAGTTGGGCGCAGGTTTGAGGAAAAATGATATTTTGAATAATTAGCATAAAATCGGCACGACCTGAACGCATAATTTACGAGACGATATTTTTGTTTATTTCAAGGGACATATATTATTGATCAGCACGTCGATACGAGTTCAACGGCTGTATCCATGATCCGATCTGAGTTCGTTTGAGATTCCCTCGTCAGAAATCAGTATTTCAATACGCGTACAAGGGGCAAGGGGGGTAAGTGTAATTTCCAGCCCATTTAGGCGCATGTCCAGCGCAGGAACATCGCATGTACAGTTGGTCCGGGAATAATTTTGCAATGGTTTGGTCCAATAAAAATAATATCGAATCGGTGGATACTTAATACTAAGGGTTTTAATTTTATTGGTCCTAACCCTCTATAAATACCCCTCAATAGCCATATTTCGGGAGAGACTTTTTTTTTGGGGGGGAGCCATCCAGACCACCCTCTTTTCTTCAAAAATATTTTGAAACCTCAAGAACAGAACCCTTCTGTTCTGCTCTCTTCTTCTTTCGCTTTTTAGTTTTTATAATAAGAAACAGAGCCTTGTTTTTTCATTTTCAACATGATCTGAGTGTTTTGCATCTGAGTTGTTCTTAACTTTTTAATTTTGGACTCCCGAGTCCCATAACATTTCTCTGCTTTTATCCCTTCCGAGTCCCATAACATTTATCTGCTTTTATCCCTTTCCCGTCTCCCCGTAACAAATACTGCTATTTTCTTTTTTATTTTACATAAAAATTAATAAAGACAAAAATTTGTTACTTCATAGCTAAGTAATACGAATAGTGATGTTAGTTCACGCCGACGCGCTGTCCGTATCACCAGGTTAAAAATCTCGATAATCTTGGAATTCTATAAACACATGGGTGACATAGGTAGCCCATGCCAGTGTTTTTTGGAAAGAAAAGATAACGGGCGTTGCACGTTATCTTTTCACGATAGATTGTCGCGATCGAAGTGACATTTATTATTCTACAATTTGGACCGTCAGTGTTGTATAGCTGCCGGGATGAAGGATTGCAGTTAAAAAAAAATATAAAATATAACAAAAATAAATTTAAGCAAGTACGTGTCATGGCTGAAAATTGAGAAAATATGAATAGCCGTTGTGCTGTCAATGTTTCACGGTCTCTAGTTCCGACAATCTTAAAATAAAGTATGTCGTGCAAATTAACAGTTTATGTTAGTTTTGCGTGTCGTGTTTTTTCGAAAGATCATCGGAACAACTTTGACACTTTGAACCAAATTAACCTTGAAACTCTCGCAACGCTAGTGACATAGGTAGCCAGTGGGAAAGGAATGAAAATGCGATAACAGCTAACTTGGTTTAGGCCAAGACGGCATAGTGCAATTTCAAGAAAGGTTAATATGGTAATTCACTAATAAAACAAGATCGGGCTATTGTTGAACTTGAAAATTCCTGCCGGGGATTTAAGGTACCTATCACTTCAGGAATAGAAACATGACATGCAGATACCAGTTTGCATATCATGTTTCGGTCAAAGTTTAACATATGCCCGTTTCAATATTTCTGTCACCAAGAACTGAATTGCACAAGCTGAGGTCATGCCCTCGCACCCTGTTTTACTTTTGATCCAATTTTATAGGCAATCACTTGATATTTATCAATTTGGCCAAGGATAATAAAATAAAATTAATTGGGAAAATTAAGTACCGAAAGGGCGATGTTGGGTGCCTAACACCTTCCCAACTCGTAACAGTAAATTTTCGAACCCATCTCTGTTTTCAAGACCAGATTTCTTTTAAAGGAGTCATTTTATAAACAGAATCGTATTTTTGAGTCCAAGTTAAATTATTTTTCTAAGGGCATCTTCTTTGAAAATGACCTTAGAGGGTGACTTGACACACCCGAATTTCATGTCAAGTAGCAACTCTGAGTTTTAAATAAGTCTCAGCTGTTAAACAATTTTAATTTTCTGTCGCATATCAAGTCAAGAAATTATTCAGCCCCGTTCGACAATTCATTATTTGCGAGGGGGCCGGAAAATTTCCGGGCGCGACAGCCGGAGAACAACTCCCTCCCTAACTCACTAAGTCGGGGTTGGGACTTCTAGCTTACTAAATCATGGGGCACCCAGTGTGCCTAATCCTATTACTACAGCACTCCTAACTGGGACAGTGCCAGCAAGGCCTTCGATAGGCCAGCATCAACAACAGCCACCTGTTATTCCAGTTATGTCATTTATGCTTATCCACGAGGATTGTGAGAGTCAGCAGGCGGACCCTAATCCCCCTCGGAAAGTGGACCCTGTTTTACAGTAGAAGCTACAGCAGATTGAGGAGACTCTAAAAGCCATTCAGGGTACCAATGCTTACAGCTCTAATAGCTTTTCGGATCTGGGTTTTTTTTCTCAGAAATGCAGCTCCCACCCAAATTCAGGATGCCTGATTTTTATAAATTCAACGGAACAAGTGATCCTATGGCCCATCTGCGGCTCTATGCCGAGGCATTGTGTGGGTATCCCCACCCGGAGAAGTTAATGATGCAACTATTTCAGCATTGTTTGGTAGGACCAGCAGCTCAGTGGTTCTCCAGACTGGATGTCCGTCGTTTCAGAACTTGGGCCGAGTTATCTCAGGAGTTCATGAAAAAGTATCGCCACAACACCGAGTTGGTTGTTGACCGACTCTTTTTAATCAGAATGAAGCAGGAACCCGAGGAGTCATTCCGAGCATATGCCTTACGGTGGAAGAAGCTGGCCACTCAAGTGGACCCACCACTAGCTTGTTGCCCGGATCACACGACGTCTCCGTTTATACTTTACACAAGGCTGTGTGGTACTTCATAAACATTGATTTATTTTTTTACCAAATTTACGTTGGTTTTTGTGCAAGGGGTTTTGCTCTTTTTCCCTCCCAAAGCACATTCCGCTTCTACTACATTTAGCACAGATCAAAGCATAGATTACATGATATTACTTAAAAATAATAAAAAGATAAATTTATTATTTAAAATAATGACAAATATATCAAATTATGTAAAGTTATGGCTAAAATATAACTTGTAATTCTTGATTGAATGAAAACATACACTACATACAAAAATAAGACTCAGATTTAAATTCTCATTTTTTTAAAAATTAAAATATTTGCCTCCTTATTTCATGAAAATAATTTTAGATTAAAAAAATTATTTTCTTATTTTGACTTTAATTAATCAAGAATATTTTATTTATCTTGATCGATCAAATAGCTATCAAATCATGTGAATTTTAGTATCTACAGGAACATTAATATCGAATAACTTTAATTTCTTCACACACACCCAAACTCACCCACAATGAGGGGTAGGTTCACAAAAAGGGCCGAGCGTCTTTCCTTAGTTTTGATTTTTTTTTTTTCAAATTATTTCTCTTTTGTTATGTTAAAAAAAGTTTTCTTCAACTAGAGTTAAATTAACAACAATGATAAAAGTAGGCGTGCAATTGGTTAAGCTTCAGTCGATTTGTAGGCATCGAAAATCAAATGCAATCAATTTGGGTAAAAATCTTCCGCCCTGATCCAAACCGATAATATGAAAGGATTGAAATTGAAACCAATCTAAAAACTCGTACAATTAGAAATCTATGATTTCGATCTATGGTTTCACAAACAAGGGTTTCGATCTTGGGTGAGAGAGTTGGAGAGAGAGAGAGGGCAACAAAGAGAGACAGAGAGAGACTTACAATACATTTCACCTTCGCCAAAGAGCCATAGCGTTTCACGAAGAGAAGCATGATTTACATTTTATAGTGTATCACTGTGACACTAATTAGATCTAGAGTTTTTTTCTTTCGTTTTGTTTTGACCGTTAGATTATATGGACACTGAACAGCCAAGATGTCAGTGGCGGATTTAGTGTAGGCACATGGGAGTCACGTGACCCCCCCTGCCCCCAGAAATTCTTTTTTTTTTGGTATAAGTTTATTTTTGGGGATAGGTGGGTTCTAACTTGTCGTGTAAATTTTATTTTAAAATTTCAAATTTACTTTTAATCTCAAAATATTTTTTTAACTTAATAGTGAATTTTTAGAATTTTTTTGAAAATAAAATCTAAAAACAACGACCAAAAAGGGGTTTAAATTAGCGATATCGGTCACTTTTTTTAATGTGAAGGTAGCAAAATGGGCATATTGTTTTGCTATTTTTTTTGTCACTGTTGTATTAAAAAAATATGACCGATACCGCTCATTCGAATTCCTTTCGGTTATGTTCTTTGAATTTTATTTTCAAAAAAATTCTAAAAATTACATGTTACTTTAAAAAATATTTCGAAAGATGAAAATTTGTCGAGGTCAATTATAAAAACTTTTAGGAGAGAGTGTTCTATTTTTTGTGCTTATGTTTCTAAGCTTTTGAAATATTTTAATGTTAGAATTTTTTTTTGCTTGATAGTAAATGTTTAAGCTAAATTTGCTTTTATTATATTGTAGTGTGACTGTGAGATTTTCTTTAAATTTATTCTAAATAAGTGACCCTCTTGTATGAAATTTCTGGATCTGCCGCTGCAAGATGTATCTACTATTAATTTGGTGCAATTTGGTTGGTCTATAAAAAAAATATGCTAAATTGAAACCGACCTAAAAAAATCGTAAATCCTAAACCAAAACCGAACAATCATTATTTCAGACTGACCGAATAGCAATTTTGTTTGCTCGGTTCAATTTTTTCGGCATTCCCTTCACCCTTATATAGAAGAATTATGTTAACTTAAATATTAAATTTTAGAGATCACAACTAAAACTATTGGTACTCAATTAGAGCAATAACAATCTATACATAAGCTATGCATTTCCTCATCTTAGATATTAGATACGTATTTTGTTTGACTTGAGCTTTAGTAATCTTTCTCTTAGGTTTATTATAAAATTTAGGGAAACTTAATATTTTGTCATATTTCTTAGTGTTGAGTAGTTTTTCATCTCATCATCTTTTTAGAATTATGTTTTAGTCCCAAAATTTTAAAAATAACAAAAAATACTCTCAATCTCAGTTTTCTACTATAAAAAAAACGCTAACATATATATATATATATATTCTTCAAAGCTTGAGAAAGTTTAGAGATTTCATTGTCAAATCAGCTGCACTGCAGAAATTCTAAACTGAGAAACGAATAAAAATCGTCCAAAAATAGGGACAAACGATTGAGGATCGAAACAGTGGCAATGCACAGTATCACGAATAGGAATTAGAAACATAGTAAATTTGTTTGAATAAAAAATACGGTGTGGGGTCTGGAATCCACTCTAGACTTCTCGGGTTGTTGAATCGGATCTTCTCAGATGATCTGCAAAACACTCAACACTAAGTTAGTGCACACCGGGGGGGTTGGATCTCCGGTGGGCACTCCGACGATCAAGTTAGCTCTCTGGAAGAACGAAAGCAACTTTGAAAGTATAATTCTAGCGCGAGTGTGCATGTACCTGTAGTAGGAGTGCCGCCGGGGTATTTATAGAGTAGGGATCCAACCGTTGCCGGTATGTTCGGCCCAGTATGCAGGACGTGGTCCGAAGAGTGCGGGAACGTTGCCACGTGTCCCACGCCCAAGCGGATCGGAAGGATGTGCTTTGCACGTCTTCAACCACGTGTCCCACGCCCGAGTGGGTTGGAAAGGTGTGCCTGCACGTCCCTTAGAAAGCGGAGAACGTGCGTTCGTGCTCTGGAAACCGAGATATTGGGTGTCTCTGAGACGACCTGGTCAAGAAGCCGCCAAAGGGGATTCTGGCCGAATGTCGGTGCGGATAGTAGTTCCACTGTTCGGCAAGGCCGAGATCCAAACCCATTCGGAACGGCCGAGCAAGGGCTCCGACCGATAGGTTGTTCGGCCCAATCCCAGGTAAGTTTGGGCTTCGCGGAGCCCCTGAGTATGATGCAGCTGATCATGGGCCGGGGGCCCATTAATGATTATTCCGGCCTACTACAATAGCCCCTCAATTCAGTCGTACGCAGCTCGGTACGGGGGAATTGACCATGTGGCCGAGGCCCGGCACGAAGGCAGATTTTGCTTGACGGCCGTGGAGAACCTGTGTTAGTTATTGATGCCCTGGGGCATTCTGTTCAGAACCGAATAGACCTGCGAGGTTGGCTCTGTTAGAAATCATCAGATTATGAGAGAACGCTGCATAGTGCTTGGTCAAAGGGCCTGAGCCGCACGTGAGGTGTCAGGAGCTGAGATTGCGACACGTGGCGTTCGATCCAACGGCAGAGCCGAAGCGATGCTGCAGAACGGCGCACGCGAAGCGTCAAGCGATGAGATGGTGACATGTGGCTTCATCTGACGGCAGAGCCGAAAGGACACTGCAGAACGGCGGACGCGAAGCGTCGGGCGATGAGATGGCGACACGTGGCTTCATCTGACGGTAGAGCCGAAGGGGCGCCGAAGGGCGGCGCACGCGAAACGTCAGATCCTGAGATGACGACACGTGGCACCCATCCGACGGCAGGAGGCGAAACGTTCCAAATCCTTGCGCGGGGGCGCCTCGTTTCTCACGCCGGCCGTTTCCCGCCTACTAGTCCTCTTATAAATAGAGGGCTTGGGAGAACTTAGAAATCTTCCGAGTTCAGAGCTTTGAGCCATTACCTCTCTCTAGCATTTCTCTTCCAGCCTCTTGCACAATCGCCCAGAGTTTGAAGAACTTCGAAGTCCATCAAGCAATCACCGCATTCACTTGGGTAAGTCTCCTGTTACCTCTCCTTTTCTGATAGGTTTAGGGTGACCTTAGGAATCACTGTTGTCGCCTGGGCATAAACCCAGGATCCGGCCGAGCGACAAGCGTTCTGGCCGAGCGACGGATTTTTGGCCGAGCGACGGGTGTTTTTGCCGAGGACATCCTGAGGGGCTACGAAGCCCCGGCCCCATTAGTTTAGGCCTCAGCTGAGTCTGACCGCCCTCACCTTTTTATGTTTAACACCCGTGCACGTCTTTATAGGTTGTCCAGACCAGAAGTAGACTCAGCGGAGATGTCATCCACTAGCGCCGAACAAGCTGGGACCAGCGGCTCGGTAGGGACCCCAGAAGTGATGCCGAAGACTTCGGCCACTCACTCGGGGAAGAACCGTTACTCCCGCTTCTTCGAGGATCCGGAGAGTCTTGCAGACTTCCGCGCAACCTACGGCATTCCGGACAGTGTCTCAGTAGACCTCGTTCGGCCGGAGGAGAGCGTCACAACAAACGATTTCCAGATCGTTCTGCCCTTGATGGCTATCATCGAGGGCGGCGTGCGCTTCCCGTTCCACCCTTTTCTTCGGCAAGTGCTGAACGTGCTCCAGTTGACCCCTTCCCAGGTGACCATCAACTTCTATCGAATAGTGGTAGGGGTCATCGAGCTAAAGGAGAGATACCACCTCGAGTTCGAGGTTGAAGACTTGTTCGGCCTCTACTTAGTAAGCCAGAACAAGGTGGCTAGGAGAAAGTACCTGAGCTGCCGAACCGGACAGAGGAGGTTGATCAGAGGCCTTCCGGACTCCGACAAGTATGCTAACGACTTCCTCGTAGTCCGAGGAGAGTTCGAATTCGCATCCGGCGAATTTCGTTATCACTCCATCCCGCGTGTCCCTGGGTTCGCCGGTGAGTCTTTGTACGGTCTGTTAGCCTGTTCGTCTTTTCCTTTTAACTTGGTTCTAACTCTTCTATCTTCTTGCAGGAAAGGGAGTCGTCGACCGCCTACGGAGCAAGGCGGACTGGGACAGAATCAGCCGAGCATTCACCGTTCGGAGGAGGCACAGACACTGCTCCGTTCTGCTCGGCTACGTCGAGGTTTATCGGTCGAAGCTCAAGTGCCGAGGAGACTCCAGTAGCAGCGAGAGCTCCGAAACTCTAGAAGAGAACCGAGCCGACGCTGTTCCGCTCGGAGTGGTCAGAGAACCGCGAGAGGAGTCAACGCCGAACGAGGTCATTCAGATCTCCTCAGGTACCTGCTCTTCGACAACTTCGTCAGGTTATAGTCATTGTTCGTCATTCGACTTCAGTGAACAAGGACTGAAGGCCTTTATCGCAGAAGCTGCCAACATGCCGAGGAAGGCTCCGGAAGAGGTGACACTGAAGCTGGCGGTCGGCGGAACCGCACTGCAGCCCCCCCGTCCTGCCGATGCTCAGAAGAAGAGGAAAGGAGCGGAGGAGAACGCCGCCGCCGCGAAGAAAACGAGGGAGTCCAAGGAGGACTCCCGACAGAAGGCCTCTGTGGCCGGGCACTCGAAGGGGGGTGCTTTGGCTCCGCTGAAGGCGAGCCAGCCTCCGGTTACGACCGAAGCAACGGGTACGTCTACGCCCCCAGTTTTTGTGCCGAAGCTCACATTCCTCGGCAGACCGCTGACCGTTGCCGACACCATCAACGCCGACCCGCTCATGGCATTGACCTTGGCTGAAGGGATGACACTCCCTAAGGATGCCGAGGCGCTGCCGACGACTTTGGACCAGTCATTCCTTGAAATGGCTCGGCTCATGGTGAAGGTACTTTACCTTTTCTTCTCTTTAGTTTCGCTAAGTCCTTTTTATATTTCGTACTGATTGCTTCTTCGGTCATGTTTTGCAGGCAACCCAACACTTGGGTCCGGTATCCGACGGGCTGATGCGGAAGGCCCACCAAATCCGCTCCCTGAAGACCGCACTCGAGCAGGAGAGTGCGTCGAAGAACGTAATGCGAGAAGAGCGGAACACCATCCGCACGGCCCTGTCCATTGCCGAGGAAAATGGGAAGGCTCTCGCCGTAAAGCTGGAAGCCTCAAAGGCAGAAACGGCCAAGAAAGTGGATGAGGCCGACGCCAAGGGCTACAACGACGGCTATGCCGAAGCTCAGGAGAAGTTCCTGAAGCAAATGGAGGGCATCAATGCCCAGCTGGCAGAACTGCTGGAGGGAGCTTTCCGCAGCGGCTATTGCCGGGCTCTGAAGGCTGCTGAAGTGCCGGAAGGGTCAGCTCTGTACGAGGACATCCCGCCGTACGGAGAACCTTCTGCTGCTGCCGAGCCGGCCAGTGATGCTGCTGCCGTCGTGCAATCCCCGGCCCAAGAGACTGGCCTCCCGGATACGGAACGAGTACCTGACTCCTCCGTCGCCGAAGATGGTGGCCAGGCCGCTTAAGTAGGAAATTAGAGTAGGGCCTGCGCGCCAATTCTATCTTTATTTTGCTTTAGTAGTAATAGACTTTCATGTAATGAACTTAACTTTTGAATACGATCAGCTTTTATTTGCCGAACCGTGCCCACTTGTCTCTTCATTGTAATGATCACCGAAGCACCTCGGTTTATTTTCTTTTATGTGATTGCATAGTTAATAACGAACCGTTATGTAACGGATAATAGAGGGTCACAATGCCGAACATTTGGAGAAATTTCAAAAATTCCACAAGTATAGAACAAACCGAACCGTTCTGTAACGGATAACATAGAGGCACGTCGCCGAACATTTGGAGAAATTTCAAAAATTTCACCAAGTAAACAATAAAGCGAACCGTTCTGTAACGGATAAGATAGTGGCACGTCGCCGAACCTTTGGAGAAATTTCAAAAATTTCACTAAGTAAACAATAAACCGAACCGTTCTGTAACGGATAACATAGAGGCACGTCGCCGAACCTTTGGAGAAATTTCAAAAATTTCACTAAGTAAAAAATAAACCGAACATGACATAAACCGATAACAAGTCATGATTACAAGAATAAACCGAAAATGAATAAACTGAAGAGAATGAGGCCGTAGACCACACACTTCTCACAACAAAACAAACAGAAAGAGAACTTAATGGAAGTACTTCCTTAAGTTGTGAGCATTCCAAGGTCGGGGAATAGGTGTCCCATCCATGTCTTCCAGTTTGTAAGAGCCGACCCCAACGATCTTGATCACTCGGTAGGGACCTTCCCAATTTGGACCGAGCTTATTTGTTCGTTTTGCGCCGACGACCTTTCTCAGAACGAGATCGTCTGGTTTGAACGATCTAGGATGAACCCTAGCGTTATGGCCTTGGGATATAGTCTGTTGATACGCTGCAAGCCGAATCCGAGCAGTCTCCCTCTGTTCCTCAGCTAGATCCAAGGCCGTCGTCAGGGCCTTGTCGTTAGTGTCCGGATGGAATTCTTCTGTCCGCATTGTCGGGAGGCCAGCTTCCAGAGGTATGACAGCTTCCATGCCAAAGGCCAAGGAGAACGGTGTTCGGCCAGTAGAGCGGCGAGGTGTGGTTCGGTATGCCCATAACACGCTGTACAGCTCTTCGGCCCATCTACCCTTTGCTGCCATTAGTCGTTTTTTGATTCCGTTCAGGAGGATTTTGTTAGAAGCTTCGGCCTGTCCGTTACACTGAGGGTATGACGGTGTGGAATTGAAGAAGCGGATTCTGTGCTCGGCGCAGAAGTCGGTAAATAGGTCTCCAACGAACTGCGTGCCGTTGTCTGATACGAAAGCATAGGGGATACCGAACCTTGATATGATATTCCGCCATACAAACCTCTTCACATATCTGTCTTCAATTTTGACCAATGGTTCGGCCTCGATCCATTTGGTGAAGTAGTCTGTAGCGGTGATCAGGAATTTAAAGCCTCCTGGGGCACAGGGAATTTCCCGACTATATCCAGCCCCCATTGTGCGAACGGCCATGGACTGGAAAGGGGACTGAGTTGTTCGGCCGACTGATGTATAAGCGGAGAGAACCTTTGACATTGGTCGCAGCTTTTTACCATCATATCGGCCTCTTTTTTCATGTTAGGCCACCAGTAGCCTTGAGTCAGAGCACGATGCACGAGCGATCGTCCTCCCGAGTGATATCCGCAGCTGCCTGAATGTAATTCCTGAAAAATAGCCCCAGTCTGCTTGGGGTGCACACAAAGCAGATAAGGTGCCGAGAAAGCTCTCCGGTAGAGTTTGTTACCTGGTCCTAGCCAGAATTGGGCGGCTTTGTGAGTGATTTTGTGTGCTTCCCTTCGGTCTTCGGGTAACGTCTCGTCCCGGAGGTACGCTACAATGGGGTCCATCCAACTGGGTTCCTGTGAAATGCAATTCACTGACTCGGCCGCAAATTTTTCGATGCTCGGCTGCGGGAGGATATCGATAGTACAGTCCTCTGCCCCCCAGTGTCCGTTGCCGACGCGAGTCCGGCTAAAGCGTCGACATGGGCGTTGTGTTCTCTAGAAATCTGTTCAAATGAAAAACTGCGGAACTGTTTGCTGGCGTGTTGTAAAGCGGTAAGGTAACGGGACATTCGGTCGTCGCGAGCTTCATATTCGGCGGAGAGCTGGTGAACTACCAACTGAGAATCGCTGTAAGCTTTAATGTGCTCCGAACCGAGGTCTGCTGCGAAACGAAGACCGGCAAGTACGGCCTCGTATTCGGCTTCATTGTTCGAGGCGAGGAAGTCAAGCCGGATTGCCAATTCATGGATAATTCCTTCAGGTGAAATCAGAACGACCCCGGCTCCGGAACCATGATTATTAGACGCGCCATCCACAAACATTCGCCAAGAGTTGCCATGGAATAGCTGCCATTGTACTGATCCCGCCGACTCTTTGTTCGGCAGTGTGTCCTCCGACTCTGCTGTGAATTCGGCGATGAAATCCACCAGAACCTGCCCTTTGATCGCCGTCCTCGGCTGGTATCGTATGTCGAAGTTGGCCAATTCCACGGCCCACTTGGAGATGCGGTTGGAGAGATCGGCCTTTCGGAACAAACTTTTTAAGGGTTGTGCCGTCAAGACCGTGATGGGGTGCGCTTGGAAATACGGCGCGAGCTTTCTGGAAGCCGAGACCAATGCTAACGCCAGTTTCTCCAAAGGCAGATATCTGGTCTCGGCACTGACCAGTGTTTTGCTGGTATAGTAGATAGGCAGATGAGCTCGGTCATCCTGCCGAACAAGAACAGAACTGACCGCGTGCGGAGACACGACCAGATAAATGAACAGAGGTTCCTTGTCCTTCGGCGTTGAGAGCAACGGCGTCGAGGATAAGTAGGCCTTCAAATCTTGGAGCGCATGATCGCATTCTGGGGTCCAATCAAAGCTCCTACGGCTGCACTTTTTCAGCAGTGCGAAAAATGGACGGCACTTGTCCGAAGATCGGCTGATGAACCTGTTCAAAGCGGCCGCCATTCCTGTTAACTTCTGAATCCCCTTTGATACTGTATGGCGCCGCTAAATTGTTGATTGCAGTGATTTGATTCGGGTCGGCCTCGATGCCCCTTCTGGTGACAAGGTACCCCAGAAATTTCCCAGAACCGACTCCGAAGGCACATTTGTCGGCGTTGAGACGGAGCTTGTGCTCTTTCAGTATGTCGAACACCTCCTGCAGGTGCTTGAGGTGCTCGGCCTCAAATTTGCTCTTGACCACCATATCGTCGATGTAGGCCTCCATCGTATCTCCGATCTGTTTGCCGAACATTTTTGTGACCATCCGTTGGTATGTGGCCCCCACGTTCTTGAGACCGAAGGGCATGATCCTATAACAATACAATCCGCGGGGACTGATGAAGGCTGTCTTTTCCATATCCGGACCGTGCATAGCAATCTGATGGTACCCCCGGTATGCGTCCATAAAACTGAACCGAGCGTGCCCAGATGTAGCGTCGACGAGGCGGTCGATTCTCGGTACAGGGAAGCAATCCTTGGGGCAAACATCGTTCAAATTCGTATAGTCGACGCAGACGCGCCACTTACCATTTTTCTTCTTCACAACGACGGTATTTGCCAACCAGGTGGGGTACTGCACTTCCTTGATTGCCCCAGCTTCCAGCAGTCGATCGACCTCCTCGATGACTGCGTCAGTATGGATCATGGCCGACCGTCGCAGTTTTTGAATGACGGGTCGGCGAGATCTGTCCACGTTGAGGTGGTGACAGATAAAGTCTGGATCGATGCCCGGCATCTCATACGGTGTCCATGCGAACACTTCAATGTTCTTCTTGAGGAAGCAGGTCATGGCTTCCCGTTCGGCTGGCGATAGGGTCGATCCCAACAGAAAAGTTCTGTCGGTATTGATGTCGTCGACCGGTACCGTGATCAGGTCCTCAACCGCTTTTTCGGCAGCTGGTGTGCCAACGTCGTCCAGGAGGGGAGCGTCCGGCGCTTCTACCCATTGGACCTGTTCAGGACAGACTTTGCTTTTGATCGCCGCCACATAGCATTTTTTGGCGGCTAATTGATCGCCCAGCACCTCTTCGGGTCCCCATATCCCGTTGAAGCGAAGGACTTGATGATAAGTCGAGGCTACGGCCCCAAGCTTATGTAGCCAGACGCGGCCGACGATGGCGTTGTAAGGACTCGGCACATCGACGACCATGAACTCAACCTCTACGGTCCTCGTGCCCGTGCGGATAGGAAGTGTGATTTTACCAAGGGGCCAAACAGGAGCTGAGTTGAACCCTACCAACGGTACCTCGGTAGGTGTGAGGTCTGAGTCCCACAAGTGCAGCGCCTTGAACAGGGAGTAATACATGACCTCGGCCGAACTCCCCTGGTCGACCAAAATTCGGCGGACCAGCGAATTACCGAGGGTGAGAGAGACGACTAATGCGTCATTATGCGGCATCTGGAGGCGTTGGAGATCTTGATCAGAGAATGACAGGTTGCCCCCAGACTGGCTGTCGAGATGCGGACGTTTGGTTCCCGCACTTACGGACATGACCTGTTTGCCGCACGCCGCACGCCTGATCTCGGCCCGAAGGGTTTCCTCGGCTGCTGCATCCACCATACCGTGAATGACATCGATCACCCGGACTTCCCCGCTGTTCTCCTTCTCTGGTTCTGTCTGGGGCCCGGCTTGTGTTTTTTCCTCGTTGATGAACTCTTTGAGGAGTCCCTGCGATACCAGCCGTTCGAGGAAATCCTTCCATGCTCGGCAGCGTGTAGTCAAATGACCCTTCTCCCTGTGGTATGAACAACGGTATGGAGAGTCTGGCGTTTTTAGCTGTTCTCCCAATGGCCGCCTCGGCCATTCAAAGTACGGCTCATTCTGTATCTTCTTGAGGATCTCGTACGTCGAGTTTTTGAAGACCGTCTTCACCGCAGTAAACTCGAATGGCCGAGGTCCCTTATTCTTCCCAGAGGATACCACGTTCACACTCCGGCGCGAGCCGTGTGGTGTATGCTTGTTCCCATCCCCCTGACGGGGATGGTTTTGTTCGTCCTGACGCCGCTCGCTGCGTGCCTCCTCCAGTCGGCAGTGGTTGTCGATCCGGGCCATGAGGTCGTCCATATCCGTGGGATTGGATAACATGAGGTCCTCGAACAACCTGCTTCGGTGATCCAGCCCGAGTTTGAACGAAGTCACAGCAATAGCAGGGTCGCAACCCTGAATCTCGTCTGGAATCCACTCTAGACTTCTCGGGTTGTTGAATCGGATCTTCTCAGATGATCTGCAAAACACTCAACACTAAGTTAGTGCACACCGGGGGGGTTGGATCTCCGGTGGGCACTCCGACGATCAAGTTAGCTCTCTGGAAGAACGAAAGCAACTTTGAAAGTATAATTCTAGCGCGAGTGTGCATGTACCTGTAGTAGGAGTGCCGCCGGGGTATTTATAGAGTAGGGATCCAACCGTTGCCGGTATGTTCGGCCCAGTATGCAGGACGTGGTCCGAAGAGTGCGGGAACGTTGCCACGTGTCCCACGCCCAAGCGGATCGGAAGGATGTGCTTTGCACGTCTTCTACCACGTGTCCCACGCCCGAGTGGGTTGGAAAGGTGTGCCTGCACGTCCCTTAGAAAGCGGAGAACGTGCGTTCGTGCTCTGGAAACTGAGATACTGGGTGTCTCCGAGACGACCTGGTCAAGAAGCCGCCAAAGGGGATTCTGGCCAAATGTCGGTGCGGATAGTAGTTCCACTGTTCGGCAAGGCCGAGATCCAAACCCGTTCGGAACGGCCGAGCAAGGGCTCCGACCGATAGGTTGTTCGGCCCAATCCCAGGTAAGTTTGGGCTTCGCGGAGCCCCTGAGTATGATGCAGCTGATCATGGGCCGGGGGCCCATTAATGATTATTCCGGCCTACTACATACGGTAAGATGTTGAATTAAAACATGGTAAATATATTACAAATTTTTCAAATATAAGAATATCAACGAAAAAAATATATATGGCTAATTATTTGACCATAACAAAATTCATATAGGTTTCAAGGAATATGATAAATTTGTCCATAAAATCAAACGTATTGTTGATATTCTGATATTCGAAAAAGCTTGTAACAAATTTACTATGTTTCATCCAAATCTACCGTATTTCTAATTTAATATCTTACCATATTTCTAATTCTTACAAATTTACCGTGTATGATTCGTCCACTAAATTTATCATGCATATTTATAATTTAAATGGACATAATTTCAATTCACCATATTTGTTTTCTAATTTAAATCATTTCAATCTATCATATTTATTTTCTAATTTGAAGCACATAAACTCACCAATTTAGAATCGTGAACCTAAACTGAAGCATTAGGGATTACATGTAACGCCCCGCTTCTCAGCACGTTAAATAAATCTTTTTATTCCATTACTTTGAATTAAATATAATGAAAACATAAATTTGTAAATGTGAATTCCATACTAAAACACTGTTTGCGAGAGTTTGACAAAAAAAATTACTAAAATTCCCCTTATGGGTTTACATTATGAATTAAAAATAATAAAACTTCTAAGAGTAAAATTCATATGTGTTGTCACAGTCTTCAGCTCCGAAACTCGAATCTTCCAACTCGGCTTGCTTCTTTTCCTGCACTTCTTTATCTGGCATTAATGCCAGGGGCACAGAAATTGCTCCATGAGTACAGAATACTCAGCGAAAACATACCCGAAACACTAACCCAAGAAGCATGCAATTTGATAGATATAATATTCACATTAAATAACAGAGAATAAAGCAGCGGAAATAAACACATATGTTCGTTATGAATCTTGTATTTAAGTTTCTAGGATTCATCTCCTCGGGAATCCAATCTTACCCTCTTAAACACTAGCATAGGCAATCGGTTGATATTGACCAGTTCTTACCTACCAAGGGCCCGTAGTCTAAGGTTATGTACCCGACCAAATACCGACCCGGCAAGACAAGGACCTTCTACCGTCCACTCAAGTCAATACCTACTTCACCCTATCTAGATCCTTCGCAACGTGGCTTCACCAGGCCCAGTCACCCCGAACTTAGCCGCTTCTCCTTATCGGCTCAAGAACGCGCAAGACACTAGTCGCCACTCCCTTGGGTCTGGAGCTGCCATCGCAGACGTCCCGAAATCACCTCTAACCGTCTCCAACTCCTCCTAGTTGGGGCCCTTATAATCAAATCAGAATCGAACTGCCACCACGGGCTAACCATTTTTACTCTTTCCTTTAACGTTCCTCAATATCTCTACATATTTTGCGAATACGATGTACGCTCTGACATCCTCCGCTTCCGTGTCACAAGTGGCATCCGGTCCAGTGTCCCTAACATATGACACTAGATTTTCCCACATTCAATGTAACGCCCCGAATTTCGGACACGTTAATAAAACAAGTAAAGTAACTAAAATACCATCATTATATTGAAATACGAGTTTGATACACGAGATCGTCAAAATACATTTCAGAAGAGACTGTTTACATTCAAAAAGACTTTAAAAGTAAAGTCAGAGCAGTCTAAACTAGTCTAAGTGATCCACGGCTCGATCACGTCTTCTGCGGGATAAGCGTCATCATATGGTGTAAAGTCGGGTCCAGCTCCATCATCGTCAGTACCTGGTTATGAAATACCAGGGGCAGGAGGAAGTTGCACCATGAGTTTTGACACTCAGTAAGTTTCCTACCCTTAAGTTTCCCTTTTGATGTTTTAGAGCATTTAAAAGAATATGCAATGTGTAAACGTGTAGAAGAAATCAAGGTTTGGTAGTATCATACAATAAGTGTGAACAGTGATAAATACAAGGTTTAACCGAATTAATAGAATTCCAGTTATAACTAACACGGAGTATATCAATTCAAAATCTTCCACAGTACTCGACTTTAATCAAATATTCTAAAGTATGACCACGTCATATAATTCGAAAAGGCTTTCTAACATCAATGACATCGTCATATATTTTGAATAGGCTTCTCTCAAACAATAAAGTCCAATGTGGTGCTCCCGAAAGATAACGATCCCGACCGCCCGACTAACCGATGCTTCCCAACCGCCCTGCGCCCCAACCGCCCTGCTCCCGATCGTCATGTTCCCAATCAATACGCTCTCCCTAACATTATATCATTTCCTATCGTGCCGGACAATATAAGTTTAAAGTTTATACTAGAAGGCCGTTATACTATAAATGGCACGATAGGGCTAGATATAATTTCGGCTCAAGTGAAATTTGGCTAAACGCATGACACGGCTAAATTACAGCGCTTGGGTGATACAAAAGCTTGGGTCTATCACATCCTCTGGTTAAAGTCAAAGCGCGGCTCATGTCGCATCACGGCTACAAGACACGCAAAATATTCCCACGGGGAATATAATCCACAACAACTAAACGCATATTATTATCAGTGTGTTTACGTTCGGGTATCCACGGGACACCCTGAGTATTAATAATCGATTATAGTCAAGTAACCAATGTAATCATCAGGATAATTTCATGCTCGACTAATATTCAACTATTAAATAGAAATTGCATAATAATAAGGTAGTTGTGCAAAAATAAAATAATACTCATAGTGATTTAATTATAATAAAATAAAAAGAAAATTTACTTATAATTAACTAAATTAGGACAATTTGTAATTTAAAATATTTTAAGGATAAAATTGTAATTTTAATAAAATAAGAACTAATCTGTAATTTTATAAAATAATAGGATTAATGTGTAATATAATAATTAATAATACTTTATATTTTAACTTTGGGTGCAATAAGTAATTTATACAAATCAAACTTAATCTAATAAATAAACTAATAACTAAGGGGGGGGGGGGAATGAAATTTTGTCATTAGATAAAAAAAAAAACAGAAGCTTCGTCTTCTTCTGCTGAAATTTTCCGACGGGACTGCCGTCTCACGTCCGGTACCATTTTCTTCCTACAGGACCTCGTAACACTCCGAACATTAAAACGAACACTCCAGAGTAAGAATCTTACATCGGTTCGAAGCTTCGAGTTGGTTCCGTTGGGTTTTCGAACGCTGGTTTGGTTCGCCGGATTCTCTTCGATTTCCTCCTCCTTCTTCTTTCTTCCTCTTTCTTTTGGTTTCTGATGCCTGAAATGAGGAGGAGGAGCTGACCTTTTCTAGGCCAAGGGGGGTGAACGTATCAACGGCCGGGAGGAGATCCGGGAAAACGAACGGCCAAGGAAAATTGCGTGCGAGCGGTGGCTATGGCAGAGAGGAGTAATGAGGATGGTGATTGATGGGAGCGGAGACTTGACGGGGAGGAGGTGGGGGTTGTCGGATATGAGGCTTGGGGAAGAACGCTCCGTTTCTTCTGTTTTCCAGCGCGCACACACACACAGATACATACATATATATAAAAATATATTAGTCTAAAATATATATCATATTAGAACCGGGCAGGAACCGGTCGGAACAACCCAAAAACCGGCCAAAAACCACCGAACCGGACGAAAAACCGGCCAAAAACCACCGAACGGAAAACCGGGCAGCCGGAGCCGGGCACGGCCCAAAAGCCGGGCACGGCCCAAATGCCGGGCACGGCCCAGGCGCCGGGCACGGCCCAGGCCCAGCTCAAACCCGGCCCAGGTCAGCCCAAACCCGGGAGAGAGAGAGAGAAGAGAGAGAGAAGAGAGAAAAAAATATTCGCCACACATTAACATATTCGTGTACGCAAACGCAACAAATAAATAAAATTTTGCTCGCACTATTTATTTATTTGATTAAAATTTTACGGGTTATTACAACCTATCCCCCTTAACAAATTTCGCCCTCAAAATTACAGAGTGTCAGAATTAAAAAGGTGTGGGTGACTGGCTCGGATAACATCTTCTCTTTCCCAAGTAGATTCCTCAATGTTGCGATGACGCCATAAGACTCGAACAAGACGGATGGTCTTTCCTCGTAAAGTCTTCTCTCCATGGTCAATGATGCGTATCGGCTGCTCTTCATAAGTAGTGTCCTCGTCGATGGTGACTTCTTCCCAATTGAGGATATGGGTCGGATGTGCCATGTACTTGCGAAGCATGGATACATGGAACACATTGTGCACACGATCAATCTGAGGTGGAAGTGCTAAACGATAAGCGACTTCTCCGACTCGCTGTAATATCTCAAATGGTCCAATTTATCGTGGCGATAACTTCCCTTTCTTTCCAAATCTGATGATTCCTCTACGCGGTGAGATTTTCAAGAAAACATGGTCTCCAACGTCGAAAATCAGAGGTCTAGTTCTTTTGTCGGCGTAACTCTTCTGTCTACTCTGCGCTGTCAGAAGTCGCTGTCGGATGACTTTGACTTTCTCTGTGGTCTCTCGTACAAGATTTGGTCCTAAAAGACTAGTCTCTCCAACTTCAGTCCAGCATATAGGTGATCGACATGGGCGTCCGTAAAGTGCTTCGTACGGTGCCATCTCGATACTTGCCTGATAGCTGTTGTTGTAAGCGAATTCTACTAGTGGTAGATGTCTCTCCCAATTACCTCGAAAATCTAGGACACACGCTCTAAGCATATCCTCCAAGGTCTGTATGGTTCGCTCGGACTGCCCATCTGTCTGAGGGTGAAAAGCTGTGCTCATACGAAGATCTGTTCCCAAGGCTTTCTGTAAGCTCTGCCAAAAAGTTGACGTGAATCTTGGGTCTCTGTCTGATACAATTGATACTGGTACACCATGCAGTCTGATGATCTCTTTGATGTACAATCGGCTGTACGAATCCATTGTGTCAGATAGCTTGATTGGTAAGAAGTGTGACAACTTAGTCAAACGGTCAACGACAATCCAGATGGCATCGTGTCCCTAAATTGACTTCGGTAGTCCTGTCACAAAATCCATCGCTATATGCTCCCACTTCCATCCTGGTATAGGCAACGGCTGTAGCGTTCCTCCAGGTCTCTGATGTCCTGCCTTGACTTGCTGACATGTGAGACAAGTGGCTATGTACTCGGCCACGTCTCTTTTCATTCCGCTCCACCAATAAGTTCGCCTCAAGTCTTTGTACATCTTATTCCCTCCAGGGTGGACAGCAAAGTTTGACTTGTGGAACTCTTTCAATACTGATTCTCTGAGCGTACCGAAGTCTGGCACAAAAAGACGTCCAAGATACCTCAATCCTCTGTCTGCTCCAATAGTCCATCCTGCTGATGATTCTCCTTTAGCCAGTCGGTTCTTGACAAGATCTGACTCCGAATCAAGGGTCTGTACCTTCAGAATTTCTTCATGAAGTGCCGGCGTAACTATCACTGCACACAGATAAGCTTCTTCTTGCTGTTCATTCTGCTGGAGTCCGTACTCCTGTATCTGGTTCATTAGTTTCCACTCTCTGACTGCCAAACTGGCAACGTGTACTCGAGACTTGCGACTAAGTGCATCTGCTACGACATTAGCCTTTCCCGGGTGATAGGACAAGGTGAAGTCGTAATCTTCTAGATACTCCATCCAACGTCGTTGTCTCATATTCAGATGCTTCTGAGTGAATATGTACTTGAGACTCTTGTGATCCGTGAAAACTTCAAACTTCTCACCGTAAAGGTAATGACGCCAAATCTTAAGCGCGTGTACCACAGCGGCAAGCACTAAGTCATGAGTCGGATAGTTTTGCTCATGTATCTTCAGCTGGCGTGATCCGTAGGCTATGACCTGTCCTTCTTGCATAAGCACACAGCCTAATCCATCCTTTGATGCGTCACAGTAGACGATGTACCCAATATCTCGTCGTGGAACGATAAGAATAGGGGCATTGGTCAATCTATTCTTCAACTCTTGAAAAGACTTCTCACATGCATCGCTCCAATCGAACTTGATTCCCTTCTGAGTTAGCCGAGTCATTGGTTTGGCTAAAGCCGAAAAGTCCATGATGAATCGTCTATAATAACCGGCTAGTCCCAAAAAGCTACGAATCTCGAAAACTGAAGTAGGCTTCTTCCAATCCTTGATGGCCTCGATCTTGCTGTCGTCGACGGAGATTCCTTTCTCTGACACAACGTGTCTTTGGAATTTGACTTCTTTCATCCAAAAGTCACACTTGCTAGCTTTGGCGTAAAGCCGATTATCTCGTAGAATCTGAAGTGTGGTCCTTAAGTGTTGCTCATGTAGCTCTTCTGTTACTGAGTAGATCAATATGTCGTCGATGAATACTACCACGAACTGGTCCAAGTACTGAGTAAAGATCTTATTCATGAGGAAAATGAATACTGCTGGTGCGTTGGTAAGTCCGAAAGGCATCACTAGAAACTCATAGTGGCCATACCTTGTTCGGAAAGCTGTCTTCTGAATGTCTGAATCCCTAACTCGCAACTGATGATACCCGGATCGTAAATCAATCTTTGAGAAACAAGTTGCTCCTCTAAGTTGATCAAACAGGTCATCGATTCGAGGTAGTGGATATCGATTCTTGCTTGTGACTCGATTGAGTTGTCTATAGTCAATACAGAGTCGAAGTGTGCCTTCTTTCTTCTTCACGAACAGTGCTGGAGCTCCCCATGGTGAAGTGCTCGGTCGAATGAATCCTTTCTCTAGAAGCTCTAGAAGCTGAATCTTCAATTCCTTCAATTCGGCTGGTGCCATTCTGAATGGTGCCATGGATATTGGTGTTGTTCCAGGTAGAAGCTCAATGGTGAAATCCAATTCTCGAGTCGGCGGTAGTCCAGGTAGCTCATCGGGAAATACATCAGCGTACTCACAAACTACGCGTGGTAATCCCAATTCCATTCGATCTTCTTCTCCTAATGTCAGACTGGCTAACCATCCGGTTAGGTTGTCATGCCATTGTGATCGGGTCCTTGATAGTGACAAAAACTCTTGCCTATCCCCCTTAAATTTGAAACAAGTTCCATCTAAGTTGTAGGCCGTCACTGTCTTCTGGTGACAATCGATAATAGCGCGGTGAGTGGACAACCAGTCCATGCCTAGGATGACATCAAAGTTGGCCATGGCTATGACTCGAAGGTCACACGTTAGGCGCAATCCTGAGACTTCTATCTCACAGTTCTTACAAACTAAACCCACAGAAACTAGTCCTCCTAAAGGTGAGGTAACACACATAGGAGTTTCTAGTTGTTCAGGTACAAGTTCTAAAGTACTAACACATGCTGTTGATATAAACGAATGCGAAGCACCCGTATCAAATAAAGCTGTAATGCACGAGTTAAACAGTACTAGTGTACCTTGTATGACCGAAGGATCATACACTTCTTCTTCTGTGGCTTCAGCTTCTTCTTCTCCTTGGAGGGCAAAGATCCTTCCTCCATTGTTCGGCCTGGGCCCAGTCGGTCCTCTGTTCTGTCTGGTTTGATTGTTCTGCCCGGGCCTCTGCTGGTTGCCAACATTATTCCGTGGCTGCCACTGTCCTTGTGTCTGCTGTTGAGGTCCTCCAGCTGGAGTGGTCCCCACTCTCTGTTGGTTAGCTCCAGTGGCATTGGATGGACACTGAGTTTTGATATGGCCTTCTTTGCCACAACCAAAACAAGTGACAGAGTTCTGCTTTACCGGGTGATGTGGTGTGGAATAAGGAGCACTCCTCTGCTGAAACTGCTGGTTCTGCTGGGGTGGTGGCTGATTGTAGTTGCTGACATTGTTGCGGCTGACAGTGTTGTTGCGGTTAAAATTTCCAGTGTGGTTGTTATTGAAGTTGTTGCCGTAAGACCTTTGTATGGGGTTCTCTCTTGAATTTCGCATTGGTCCACTTAACTGTGGTCGATTTCGGCTGTCAAAGATTCTCCTTGAATCGGCTGCTTCTTGTTCTACCAGTAGAGCACATTCTACGACTCCAGCGTAGGTCTGTTCTCTTTGAGTTACTACACCCTTCCGGATGTAGGGGCTGAGTCCCCACTCAAATTTCCTAGCTCTGGTGGCGTCAGTTGCCACATGCTCAGGGGCATGTCGAGAAAGTTCTTCAAAGCGGGCGGCGTACTGTGTAACCGTACGGTTGCCCTGTCTGAGGTTCAGAAACTCTAGGACTAAAGCCTGCTTCACAGGGGTAGGAAAATACTTAGCCAAGAACAAGGTCTTGAAAGTCTCCCAGTCCATCATCTCATCATCGTGTGTTGTCTTCACTAGGTCCCACCAGTAATCTGCCTCTCCTTGAAGCTGATACGTCGCTAGAGCCACTCGATCTCCATTGTCGGGGACTTGCATGATGTGTAGAAGTTTCTGAGTCTGTTTAAGCCAAGCCTCTGCAGCTCCAAGACTAACATCGCCGATGAAGACCGGTGGTCGTCTTTTACAGAACTCGTTAAGCAAGATACTACGGTTGGGTTGCCCATAGTAATGTGGAGGTGCATATGGTTGATATTGTTGTTGAGGCGGCGGAGCTGTACGATTAACTGAGATAGGGGGTGGAGGTGGTGGTTGACAGTGTTGGTTATGTTGATTCTGTCCAGTTGTGTCACTCGTGTTTGCTCCGTTACGTGTTTCTACCATATTTCTACAATTAAACAAACATATAGGTCTAAATAAGAACGAGTAAAGAACACAATTCGTGAAAGAGAACACTTCATTAAACTTAAGTCATTTAAACATAGCTAAGCCGAATCATGCATACTACAAAGTGAATGTATGCTATGGTTTTATATGTTGTGGAGTGTTTTACAAAGATTTTTCTAGTTAAGCTCGCAAAATAACACTCTTTACAATACGCAAATCCGTCACTGAAAAAGACGGGGATAGTCTTGGCGGAGGTGAGATTCACGTTCTCGGGTGGTCTCAATACAGCCAAAACATCGCCAGTAAGTTTTGTAACTCCAAGAGTTACGCTCCCACGGATTCTGTAGCTGACGATCTTCAATCATAAAAGGGCGTTCTATGTAGACGAACCGATTGGTGAAGTCCACGTTTCCTTCGGGATCTACGATCCTACTTTCGTCAGCCGGTCTTGCTATCTGCACCCATGAGCGGGGCGCGGTGTTTCCCACTTTCTCTACAAATCCGACGGGCAAGTTCAGTAGGTAGTTGCCGTTGGGATCTTGGTCTAGGAGCATCACTGGTCCCATGAAATAAGGCTCCGAACGCACTTTCCAAAAGCATCTCTTTGCTAGTGAAATCTTCACATATACCATAGTGCCTGCCTCAATGTCAGGGGTCCAACCCCACTGCCTCCAAGTTTCGACTTCCATTGGTATCTTCCCGGGTTCAGGTGTCGGTGGTTGTTCGACATCGCTCTCTGGGTTGGCATCCTCGGCTTCCTCGTACGCTCTGATTTCTGCAAGGTAAGCGTCTTCGCCGTCGTCTTCCTCGTCGCTATGCACTGGCTCGTACTGGAACCACTGTGCTGCTTCCTCCCAGTCTGGTAATGGCTCTGGAGCCACTGGTGGTATGTATCCCGGTGCGTCCTCAGGGAAATCCATCTCTGGTGCCTCGAAGGGGGAATATATTCGTCATCTCCTGGAAAAGGAGGCTCTTCAGGATCTTCATCCTCGCTGTTGTCGTCGTTAGCGCTGCTATTGTCAGTGCTGCTATTGTCAGTGCTGCTGTCGCTGTCGTCTGAATATGGGACCAATTGTGGCTCGTCCACTGGTAGCCCGTCCATAAGTTCGTCTTCCGAGATATCGTCGTCTGAGTATTGCGGTCCGCTCCTATGATCCATCTGTAAAGTAATTATAAATTAGACTTATGTATATCGTATCATAAAAGGAAAAAGACAAATAAAAGTCTAATTACTCGGAGTAAGAACGCTCGAAAGTGTAAGCTACCCAAGTCTACCCAAGGTCGAGAGGTGGTGAAACCTAAGCTCTGATACCAAGTTGTAACGCCCCGAATTTCGGACACGTTAATAAAACAAGTAAAGTAACTAAAATACCATCATTATATTGAAATACGAGTTTGATACACGAGATCGTCAAAATACATTTCAGAAGAGACTGTTTACATTCAAAAAGACTTTAAAAGTAAAGTCAGAGCAGTCTAAACTAGTCTAAGTGATCCACGGCTCGATCACGTCTTCTGCGGGATAAGCGTCATCATATGGTGTAAAGTCGGGTCCAGCTCCATCATCGTCAGTACCTGGTTATGAAATACCAGGGGCAGGAGGAAGTTGCACCATGAGTTTTGACACTCAGTAAGTTTCCTACCCTTAAGTTTCCCTTTTGATGTTTTAGAGCATTTAAAAGAATATGCAATGTGTAAACGTGTAGAAGAAATCAAGGTTTGGTAGTATCATACAATAAGTGTGAACAGTGATAAATACAAGGTTTAACCGAATTAATAGAATTCCAGTTATAACTAACACGGAGTATATCAATTCAAAATCTTCCACAGTACTCGACTTTAATCAAATATTCTAAAGTATGACCACGTCATATAATTCGAAAAGGCTTTCTAACATCAATGACATCGTCATATATTTTGAATAGGCTTCTCTCAAACAATAAAGTCCAATGTGGTGCTCCCGAACGATAACGATCCCGACCGCCCGACTAACCGATGCTTCCCAACCGCCCTGCTCCCGATCGTCATGTTCCCAATCCACTACAACAAAATTGATTTGTAATAACGAAACAATTTTGTCGCAAAAACTACATTTTTCGTCGCCAATCCATTAGGCGAGGAAATTTTTCGTCACAAATTTTTGTCGCCTATACTTTCACGCAAAAAACTCTTCGCGACGAAAAAAAAAATTTCTCGCCTAATATATTCTTTGGTGACAAAATATTTTGTCGCCAATAGGATATATTTGGTGAGGAATTATTTCGTCGCCAATACCAGATTTTAGAGACGAAATATTTTGTCTCCAAAAAATACATAATCGGTGAGGAATTTTTTCGTCGCCAATATCTGCTTTGGAGACGAAAAGTTTTGTCTCTATTCATAACTATTTCGCAAGAAATTTAATTTCGTCATTAATAATTAGATTTGGCGACGAATTTTTTTGTCGCTAAATTGATTTCAACTACCAAAAAATACATTCACGACACCATTTTTTTCCTTCCCATTTTCTTTCCTTCCCAAGTTTTGAACCTTAGACCTTCCACCCAACCAACACCTTATGCACACTCCTACTAACCACTGCACCAACCATAATATTCATGAGTTTTTTTACAATATCTAATATATAACATATGTTTAATATTTTTGTTCAACAAATAGATGTTATACATAATTTTTTTCTCTCTCTCCCTCTCTCTCTCTCTCCCCCCTCCCTTTTTTTTCCGTTCTCGTTTCTTCTTTCTTCTCTCTCTCCCCCTCATTTTTTTCCGTTCTCCTTTCTTCTTTCTTCTCTCTCTCTCTATTACTATCCTAAATTTATCTCTCTCATTTCTCTGTCCCTCTCTCTCCCTCCTTCCCTTTATCACTACTTTAAACTCCTCTCTCTCTCTCTCTCTCTCTCTCACACATTTCTATCTTTTTATTTCTCTCTTTCTCACTACCCTAAACTTGTCTGTCTTATTTCTCACCATTTTTCATATCTATTTATTTTCTCTCTATCTCTTTCCTTTTTTCTTTACGTTAAATCCTAAATCTATCTCTCCCATCTCTCTCTCTCTCTCTCACATCTCTTTTTTTCCTCTCCTCTCTCTAGATCTCTCTCTCTCTCTCCCCCTTTCTTCCTCTCTAAAATCTAAGATCTCTCTACCTCTCCTCTTTCTCTCTCCTCTCCATCTCTATTCTAAATTCTAAAATCCAAAACTTATATCTCTCGTGCTCGCATCTCTCTTTTTCTCCACTTTCTCTTCCATTTCTCTCCTCCCTTTCTCTTTCCGTCATTCCCTCTCTTTCCCATCCTTTTCTCTCTATCCAAAATATGTTTAAAATTCTAAATTCATCTCAAATCTATCTTTTTCTTAACACTCTCTCTCTCCCTCCCTCCCCTATTAATATCTATTTGTATTGCACCAATTGAACACGTGTATATATACATATATATATATACACACACACACACATTTTTGACAATAAAATTTATGTTTATGTTAGCAACGAAATTATATTTTTCGTCCTCAAATAGCTACTGGTAAAAAAACAATAGTTTCTCGTCAAAAATATGTCGTTCGGAGATAAAATTTTATTTTTCTCGCCAAACGTATAAATTGAGAGAGAAAATATTATTTTTCTTACCAAAAGTACCTATTTGGAGATAAAAAAGATAATTTGCTGCCAAAAATACCTATTTGGTGAGAAAAAATAAGTTATTTTTTTTGCAAAAAGTACCAATTTGGAGAGAAAACATACATACTTTTTCTCGTCAAATAGATATTTTTGGTGAGAAAAATTTTTCTTACCAAAGTACGGTAATTTTGGTGAGAAAACTTTTTCTCGCCAAATAGGTTATTTGGCCAGGAAAAGTTTCCTCACCAAAAACTTTTTCCTCGCCAAATAACCTATTTGGCGAGGAAAAGTTTCCTCACTAAAAATCTTTTCCTCGCCAAATAACATTTTCCTTGCCAAATAGGTTATTTGGCGAGGAAAATTTTCCTCACCAAAATTACCGTAGTTTGGTGAGGAAAATTTTCCTCCCCAAAAGTACCAATTTAGCGAGAAAAATATATGTTATTTTTCTCGCCAATAATCAAACTTTAAGTTTGAATACGTATTTATAAGTTATTATGTTAATAACGTAATTTATTTAACACGGAAATTAAATAAAACTCTATAATTATTGGGGTACAAATGTAATTTCAAAACTAAGATAAAACTATTACGTTATTAACATAATAAATTACGGAGTTTTATAGAGTTTTTTTGAAATTACATTTGTATCCCAATAATTATAGAGTTTTATTTAATTTTCGTGCTAAATAAATTACGTTATTAACATAATAACTTATAAATACGTATTCAAACTTAAAGTTTGATTATTGACGAGAAAAATATGTTATTTTCCTCATCAAAAGTACCTATTTGGCGAGAAAAATTTTCCTCGCCAAAGTACCTATTTGGCGAGGAAAATAACATATTTTTCCTTGTCAAAGGGGTATTTTTGGCGAGAAAACGTTACTTTTGGCGAGGAAAATTTTCCTCACCAAAATTACCGTAGTTTGGTGAGAAAAATTTTCCTCACAAAAAGTACCCAATTTAGCGAGAAAAAATATGTTATTTTTCTCGCCAATAATCAAACTTTTAAGTTTGAATACGTATTTATAAGTTATTATGTTAATAACGTAATTTATTTAACATGGAAATTAAATAAAACTCTATAATTATTGGGGTACAAATGTAATTTCAAAACTAAAATAAAACTATTACGTTATTAACATAATAAATTACGGAGTTTTATAGAGTTTTTTTGAAATTACATTTGTACCCCAATAATTATAGAGTTTTATTTAATTTTTGTGCTAAATAAATTACGTTATTAACATAATAACTTATAAATACGTATTCAAACTTAAAGTTTGATTATTGGTGAGGAAACTTTTCCTCGCCAAATAGGTTATTTGGCGAGGAAAAGTTTCCTCACCAAAACTACCTATTTGGCGAGGAAACATCCATATTTTTCCTCGCCAAATAGGTACTTTTGATGAGAAAATTTTTCCTCGCCAAAGTACCTATTTGGCGAGGAAAATAACATATTTTTCCTTGCCAAAGGGGTATTTTTGGCGAGAAAAAGTTTCCTCGCCAAAAGTACCTATTTGGCGAGGAAAATTATTTCCTCGCCAAATAGGTACTTTTGGCAACGAAACTTTTTCTCGCCAAAATTACAGCGACGAAGCTTTTCCTCGCCAAAAATGGTAATTTTGGCGAGGAAAAGTTTCGTAGCCAAAAGTACCCATTTGGCGAGGAAAATTAATATTTCCTTGCCAAATAGTTAATTTTGGCGACGAAATTATTTTCCTCGCAATTGTGTTAAAAACGGCGACAAATTTATTTTTTTGTCGCCATACATACCCATTTGGTGACAAAATTAAATTTCGTCTTCTACTTTTGTTGCCATATGTGGTTTTTGTTGTAGTGATCAATACGCTCTCCCTAACATTATATCATTTCCTATCGTGCCGGACAATATAAGTTTAAAGTTTATACTAGAAGGCCGTTATACTATAAATGGCACGATAGGGCTAGATATAATTTCGGCTCAAGCGAAATTTAGCTAAACGCATGACACGGCTAAATTACAGCGCTTGGGTGATACAAAAGCTTGGGTCTATCACATCCTCTGGTTAAAGTCAAAGCTCGGCTCATGTCGCATCACGGCTACAAGACACGCAAAATATTCCCACGGGGAATATAATCCACAACAACTAAACGCATATTATTATCAGTGTGTTTACGTTCGGGTATCCACGGGACACCCTGAGTATTAATAATCGATTATAGTCAAGTAACCAATGTAATCATCAGGATAATTTCATGCTCGACTAATATTCAACTATTAAATAGAAATTGCATAATAATAAGGTAGTTGTGCAAAAATAAAATAATACTCATAGTGATTTAATTATAATAAAATAAAAAGAAAATTTACTTATAATTAACTAAATTAGGACAATTTGTAATTTAAAATATTTTAAGGATAAAATTGTAATTTTAATAAAATAAGAACTAATCTGTAATTTTATAAAATAATAGGATTAATGTGTAATATAATAATTAATAATACTTTATATTTTAACTTTGGGTGCAATTAGTAATTTATACAAATCAAACTTAATCTAATAAATAAACTAATAACTAGGGGGGGGGGGGGGGGGGGGGGAATGAAATTTTGTCATTAGATAAAAAAAAAAACAGAAGCTTCGTCTTCTTCTGCTGAAATTTTCCGACGGGACTGCCGTCTCACGTCCGGTACCATTTTCTTCCTACAGGACCTCGTAACACTCCGAACATTAAAACGAACACTCCAGAGTAAGAATCTTACATCGGTTCGAAGCTTCGAGTTGGTTCCGTTGGGTTTTCGAACGCTGGTTTGGTTCGCCGGATTCTCTTCGATTTCCTCCTCCTTCTTCTTTCTTCCTCTTTCTTTTGGTTTCTGATGCCTGAAATGAGGAGGAGGAGCTGACCTTTTCTAGGCCAAGGGGGGTGAACGTATCAACGGCCGGGAGGAGATCCGGGAAAACGAACGGCCAAGGAAAATTGCGTGCGAGCGGTGGCTATGGCAGAGAGGAGTAATGAGGCTGGTGATTGATGGGAGCGGAGACTTGACGGGGAGGAGGTGGGGGTTGTCGGAGATGAGGCTTGGGGAAGAACGCTTCGTTTCTTCTGTTTTCCAGCGCGCACACACACACAGATACATACACATATATGAAAATATATTAGTCTAAAATATATATCATATTAGAACCGGGCAGGAACCGGTCGGAACAACCCAAAAACCGGCCAAAAACCACCGAACCGGACGAAAAACCGGCCAAAAACCACCGAACGGAAAACCGGGCAGCCGGAGCCGGGCACGGCCCAAAAGTCGGGCACGGCCCAGGAGCCGGGCACGGCCCAGGCCCAGCCCAAGACAGCCCAAACCCGGCCCAGGTCAGCCCAAACCCGGGAGAGAGAGAGAGAAGAGAGAGAGAAGAGAGAAAAAAATATTCGCCACACATTAACATATTCGTGTACGCAAACGCAACAAATAAATAAAATTTTGCTCGCACTATTTATTTATTTGATTAAAATTTTACGGGTTATTACATTCAAATACACCAAATTTCATAAATAAAATAGGCAGCACAACGGCTATAAGCTGAACTAACCATAATTCCAACATGACATTATTATTCTATAAAATTCCATCAACATAATTTTCAGAATCTCAACAACGTTGCTAAAATTATCTAAACAATAAAATAACTAAACAGAATATAGTCGGGTTGGCATTCCTGCTCACACGAATTCCATGGGATTCGTGGACATCACAACACATTAAAAAATGTATACATGTGCAAGTGTTGTGTAATTTGTACAAGATTTAATCATTCGGGCCGTGACCCGATAAAAAAATGTATACGATTCCTCTAAAAAAAATACATAATATCCGCAAATTGCACGAAACTAGGGTTACAAGATATGTGTTTCTACTTCGATTTGTGGTTTCGGCAAAGAAATTGGCAGCGTAGTGGTGGAATTCGAACGCGACAAGTCTCCTCCTTTCTCGACAATCTCTCTCTCTAAACCTCACAAAGCTCTCTGGCTTGTTTTGAGCGTGAAATGGCTGAAGTCTAGACTGTCTTGTATAGGCAGGAAAGGATAAGAATTAATTAATGGGTGCTTGGGAAGTTCAAAATGCTATGGAAGTATCCAAGTGATGGCTGTAGAAATCTAGGAAATTCAATGGATAGGGTCATGACAAATGGGATAGGTTCATGACTTGCCAACTCTCTCTGTGCGTGAGATTAATGTAAAAGAGAACTGGAGTTGAATTAGGTAGGCTTTATATAGAAATACTAAGATAAGATTGAATTAAGTTGGGTTAAGAAACCAGAGAGTCATGATCAGTCCAAAGGGTGTACGTTGTATCTAGGAGGAATAATGGGTGAATTAAAAACTTAGGCATCAAGTTGATGAGGGTTATCAATTCAATTGGGATGTTGAACAGCCAAGAGGTAAGCGATGGGTTTTCAAAATAAAAACAATCTCGTGCTTCACACATCTCACATCAAGATACGTTCATTCAAAATTTGGACCGCTCGTTGGGGTTACTAATCAAATGTCAAAATGCAATTAGGAATGCCAAAAAATGCTAGTAATAAATTATTTTTATAACAATACGGGTTTATTATGAAAAATAAATAAATAAATTTAATATGGATAAACCAAAAAGAATTTCAATAACTGGTTAAAATTATTTATTATATATTATATAAAAAAAATCGGGTCGTTACATTACATGATAACACTTAATTAAAAATGACAAAAAAATAAACTTACCACTCAAAATAATGACAAATACATCAAACTAGGTAAAGCTAGGATTAAAACATAACTCTTGGGCCAATTGGATGAAGGATTATTTTTAGGTGGATAAGTTATTAAGGGGAGATAAGATAAGAGTGGGTATTATTTTTAAAGGGTTGGCCCACATTGATGTGATATTTATAGAGGGGGTAATAAAAAGTAGATAGTTTGGATGAAGTATTAAAAAAAAGAGATAAACTAGTACTTGATTTTGATAGAGGAGAAAATAGGAGATAAGATTATTTTGTAGTTGTAAAAAGGGAGAGGGGGTATTATTCTTGGACAATACCTGAGGATAATTTTTGGGCACTCTCGCCCGGCCCAAAAATTATCCCCCTCCATCCCTCTTAGGGGTTGATTGGATGAGGGATTATTTTCAGGGGATAAGTTATTAAAGGGGATAAGATAAGAGTGTGTATTATTTTTAAAGGGTTGACCCAAATTGATGTGATGTTTAGAGAGGGGTAATAAAAAGTAAATAATTTGGATGAAGTATTAAAACGAAAGTGAGGCGACCATCGAAATGACCTATCCTCGCTCGCCATGTGGCACACACACAATGAAAGAGTTAATGCTCTTGAACCAACGCGTGCAAATAAAACGTTGAGTTGCCCGCCGACCAATCTAGCAATGACACATGACATGAATGTCTGAGAACAAAAACTTTATCAGTCCAGTAGGTCTTGTAAACCGATCATCAGCCGAACTCACATTCACGTGAGGTGCTATTGTATTGGGGCTGGAATGCCCAGCTACCCCAATAGTTAGGATAATGGACCTTGGTAGGTCGAGATGATAGTCGATCTGGACATACGAAGCGCTAGAGGAGGTCTGACCCAAAGGTTGGACAATGGACTGGATCGGTAGCGTTGTTTGTTGCCGGGTTGAGCTTTGACCTGCCGTTTAAAAGATCAGGCAAGAATCTAGGACTTATGGAAAGAAACCTAAAATGAGAACTTCGGGATTATGATAAGAATCCCAATATGTAATGCTCATACTTAAGGAAAGAATTCTGTTTGGGAAGTTGAAGCTTATGAAAGGATTCGCAATAGAATCCTCGATCAATCGAAAAAAGATTCCGAGATAATTTCATTACCAACCTTGGAGGCACATGATTATCTATATATAGGGAATTTCATGACAAAGAAGGTACACTATCAATCATAAGTACAATTATATTTTTGCTTTATCCTACATGCATTAACTTAAACATTAAAGTGTCTTGCGGCTAATAATGGTCGAGTGACACTAACAAATTGGGCCATACACAAACTTGTGCTACTCAAATCTTGAAAGAAATTGGGTCCAGGGATGGCATTTTACCCCAATCCGATGGATATCCGATCCGTAACCGAAAATTTTCCCTGAACCGTAACCGAACATTTCCCCGTGGATATGATTATGGAGGAGGCAAATTAATATCCGTTCGGATACGGTTCGGTTACAATTATGGTGAAATATCCGAAAAATAACCGAATGGATATCCGTAACCAAACCGTATCCGTAATAATATCCGCTTTAAATTTACGAGATTGTCATTAATTAGTTATATTCGCTTTAAATTCAGATAATTTGTGCTTGACTCGTCAGGTAATTGACATTTGTTTTATTTTTCTTGTAGCTTTAACATAATATATTACTAATGCTAATACAATTTTTTTTTCTTTCGTTTGATTGCATAGACATGAATTATGCAAATGGAATATCTATGTCAAATTAAAAATAAAGTTGACTTTTTATCATTTCTATTATTTCACTTTGAAATTGTATTTTATTATTAAATTACTTTTTATTTTGTTGCGTTGTTATTGGATTAGTTACAATTGGTGAATTTCTTTTAATGGTTATATAGTATGTCAAGTGTTATTTGGTTCGGGGATTACAATCGGATCGAATTCGGATAAAATTATGGATAACCATTTGGTTCGGGAATTAACTGATATCCGTTGGATACGTTTATGGTTCACAGATTTCAATAACCGATGGATAACGGATCGGATACGATTATCAGTTATCATTCAATTATCGGTTATGAATATTCAAGTATTCGATCCGAACCGATCTATTGTCATTCCTAATTGGGTCAGATTGACGAATTTGAGCAAGTAGGTTGGAACAACAAATAGTTTTATCCGGTCGAGTCTATGAGCTGCAACTGAATTTTACTGCCGATTTGGTCATTGCTTGCTCTTACAAATGCCACGTGTCTTTCAAACACAATTATTAAAATAAAAAACCCTTCAAATAAACTATTAAGTTCAAATTTTACGTTAAAATATTAATATTATAATTTAATAAGAGGTTATTGTACTCCCAGCTTAGATACTTAAAGTTTGTTTGCTTCGAGGTCACTACGAGGTACGAGGGCTTAGATTTCCAAAACGATCTTCCTCATCCCAGGTAACTTCTGCTGCTCTAGCACCACGCTCCAAAATTCCCTAATGAGCGGATAATCTAATCGGCAGCTTTTCTAATCCACCAGACAGACCATTGAATTGCTTGAATCTGAATTTCATGTTTCTTATTTGTTGTGTTGTGTAGAAGCTATTGACGAGATATGATGCTTACACTAGCGGTGTGACAAAAAACTTTCTAACCCTACAACTAATCTCATGTATCCAAATTTCTCCTGTCCTGTGTGGCTTTCCATTGTCAAAGTTTATTCTCTCTTTGTTTCAAATAGTCACTTTTCCAACATGTGATTTTCTAGTTTGTGATGTTTCGTTTTAATATTGACTTCTTTATGCTTGTTTGAATAGATTTACGGAATATAGACATCATATCTTCACTTTTTGCTAATATGCAGTGGAAATCTTTTTCGATTGTTTGAACTTAGTTGGTTTACTAGTTAATTGCCTTCATGCGTATCTAAATTTAGTTGATTTCGTGTTTGATCATTCAAAATCAACGCACAGTTTGTTAGGTTTCATGAATGCAAAAAAAGTCATGTGAATTAATCCGAGTTTTAAATTTATCATGGTAGAAATTTTTAAAGGAAGAGATTAGGAAAGTATGTCTAAACATGGACAAGAGTTGAATTGATTTGACAAATAGGATGTCAGTGGATATGTGGTTGGAATTGATCAATTTTTTGCATTCATATCCAACACAATAATTGAAAGTTCAATCATTTGCTGTCTGTGCAGAACCTGTGAGAATCGGTATAATCATCAAATAGTGGTTATGAGAGAGCATCTTATTTCTCATTGCTTTTCCAAGAATTACAAACAATGGTTTTGCCATGGCAAGCCCTATATTCCTTTCCATTGTAAGTGGGATAAGCAGTAGATTCAAACATTAGGAATGATATGGTCGAAATGATAAACAAGGTGATTAGAATGCCATATCCAGGCAATAATGCTACTATTGACGAAAATTTAATTGATCCCAATGGAAGGCCAAATCAAGAAACTACAAAGTATCTCAAGCTTTTAAGAAAACACCCAGAGTGAATTGTATCCAGGGTGTAAAAGATTCACATCATTGTCATGTTATTGCATATAAAGGTGTTGAATCATGGTATTAATAAATTAGGTGACATGCTTCTTGAATTGTTGAATTAGTCTTTCCTTGAAGTTGTCAAACTTTCAAGTTCATATTGTGAGACGTAAAAGATAACTAAAGATTTGGGTTTCATGTATCAGATTGTGAAGGCATGCTGCAATGATTGTATGTTGTTTAGGAATGACGATGCCAAACTTAATGAATGTGATATATGTGAAAGTTCTAGGTGAAAACACCGTAGTGTGTATAGTCTACTGGTGGTAGAAAAGAAGTTGTTAAACAAGTGAGATATAAAAATTAAGGATGAATATTTAAATATTTTTCAAAATATTTAAATGTTCTGTGATACTTAAATTATTTTTGTTTTCGCCCTTTTTTTGTTTGAATATAAGGACAACAAATATAAGTGTTCTTGCACAAAAAAAAAATTATTTTATTTCGCACCTCTTTAAACACCATGACAGTTGTTGCTTTATAATTTTGAATTTATAAAGTTAAAGAATGTGAGTTTGTGTAGTCGGTAACAATTTAAAAAATAATAACAAT